>CM021100.1:226126085-226409420 GCA_007115665.2 Sequoiadendron giganteum
ACGAGATGGAGACACTGTACCTTTTTCTCTTATATTATGTCTTATATACATAAATCTCTTGCCTATAAATTTTTATTAAACTCTATTAAACAAATAATATACTACTTTGTGGATTTACAACTTGCCTTTTCAAACCATGACTCATAAGATATTCATTATTCTTGGCCACTTTTTCAGTAAGTGCACTCATATTTTTCTTCTAGAATTTGAACATTATTATCACTATCATCTAATTTGCACCTTACATTCCTTGTCTTCATTTCTTGAAGTCCAAAAAAACAATAATGTATAAATCAACAATTTGAATCAATAAGACTTTATTGAGTTCATAACTTGATAACTGTTGACTTTCCAATCCACTAATGATACAAAGCAGGGGTGTACAATGATCCAAAAAAATCAGACAATGATTCACAAGAACCCTGAGTCATCAATCAATGGGCTCTCCTTAACAAACCAATATTCTTCCTTGTAGCCTTTCAAAAAGGCCTTTTTGGTCATATCTTTTGGAATAGACCTAATCTACAGAAAAGGATACTCTTTTGGCCATTCTTACACATATCTATAAATTAGGTAGGGTTCAAAAGTTGACTGTCCTCCTTCTTACTAGGCCTACTCAGGAAATTAAGCATAACACAACTGAGTTCTTGGTTTCAAGGGGTCTCTACTCTTGTTCCAATACTTAAAACACATGTTATATGGTCTCAAACAACCTTTTCTCAACACATCTCATAACCTAGGCCTACTTTTCCATGAATGAATGCAACCGTGATTGAACCCTTACTCAAACAAGCATATCAATATGACATGCCCCTACAATGCAAGTAACAAACCATAAATGAAATTGGTCTCCCAAACCAATTTCATTTGGAAGGTGATTAAATCCTCTATCATCTTCAATAAATTTTAGGTCATTAAACGCAAATTATAGTAAACACAAATGAAAAGAACAAATAAATTTGTAAGAAAAATACTGGTTTTAGACTGAAAAATTGAAATTTCTTCACTCCAATCTCATCCCAACCTTTGGATTCATGTTTAAAATATGTATTTATGCTTTCCTAATCATTCTCCAACCACCAACCACCCACAACTTCCTAAACAAAGTTGTAACTTTAATGCACTTTTGACAACTTTTACATCTTTTTTGCAAATGTTTATGAATTTTGACCAATGGACCTATAATATTCCAAAATGGATCAAAATGATCCCAAATGGTCATAAATTACCTTATTAGAATGAAAAAAAACACAAGACAAAAACTCAAACATTGACGGATATGTGTAGGATCATGATGGGCCAAAAAAGTGGCGATATGTAAGTGATATGATGGCCCATGTGGCTGATGATATTGTTTTTACCCAAAATTGATGAAATGATTTTTTTTTTTAAAGGAGATTCTTAGTTTTCCACCAATATAAATTATGCTTTACTTTGAATTTAATAAATAATTATTATTCATTTTCTATTTGAATTACGACTAAAGTCTAAATTGATAAGATAATTGAAAAACACCTATAGGTTTCAAATGGTTTCACATTCTATGCTTCACATACTATAGGATTAAAAATATAAAAATGAATTTCATGAAGTTTTGAACAAGCTAAGGTGGTCAGACATACGAGTTTTTATATTTTTAAAAAGTTGTAATAAAAAAATCATAATTAATTATTTACTTAGAAAAAAATTACAAAAAAATATGCATCACATTAGGACATGAGTTATCTACTTATATCTTTAATATTTTAAAAAAATATTATCATTTTATTGTGGTTAGTGTGGTTAGGAAAACCCCTACTTCTTATTTTTTCCCTGAAATTTAAGCGCTACTACATTGAAATTTCAATTTTTTACCAAATAGACTTAAAAAAAAAAAAAAACCTAGTAGTTTAGAAACTAAATTCAATTTTCTACATATTCTATTGTTACATATTTTTGAAATAATATAGATAACTTATTCAAATTTTTACATCAAGTTTCCTAACTTTGATTTTTTGAATTTTCATTGCCACTTAAGGGCCTAATTTTTCCATGATGATCCTGCACATACCCTGCCTCCTGTAGGCATTTGGTCCTGAGGGTGCTCCTACACCAGTTGATAACTACAAATGGAAACTTAAAATATAATTTAGTTTACAGATTAAAAATAATTTGCAATCAAAAACCAAGAAGATGTTTAGAATTATAGGTATCAAACAAATTTTTCTTAGGAATATATTTACAAGAGAAAAACTCATAAAAAAATAACACAAGAAGGATGAAGGAAAAACATAGTCTAGTTCATCATGAGCTGTGTTAGAACCATAAAAAATTTCCTAGTTCCATCATGAAAATTAACCTTGAGCTCCATGATCCAAGCCTTGACCCTTATATTCCTTTTTATTTTTTACTAAACATACCAAAAATTCATCATATATACTTAAGCAAAAATATGTCCAGCTAAAATCATTCCAAGTCCCTTAACAATCTCTTACTGTGATCCCGCAGCAAAAATTTGAAACCTTGGCAAGTTGGCAGTGTGTAAAAGACAACATGAATATGTTTACCACCATACTATGAAAGTATTATGATGAGGACGTAGTTGGGTGGTATGAGAGAATTAAAATATATCATAAATCGCCATACCATGAGAAGGAAAAAAGGAAGAGTGTCATATAGTCAGGAGTAACCCACCATCCCATGAGGAAGATCATAAAGGCATGTGGTAGGGAGGTATGAACTGCTATACTATGGAAGGATGTGATGAAGTATGCGGTATGGTAGTAACCATTAATGTAAACCACAATATCATGAGTTAAACAAGTCATGCTTGTGGTATAGGGGTAAGGAAATGTTAATGTAAACCACGGTATTGTGGGTTATATAGGTCAATCTTGTGGTATAGA
The DNA here is from genome assembly GCA_007115665.2 of Sequoiadendron giganteum. Taxonomy (NCBI): domain Eukaryota; kingdom Viridiplantae; phylum Streptophyta; class Pinopsida; order Cupressales; family Cupressaceae; genus Sequoiadendron; species Sequoiadendron giganteum. Next base: position 226,128,971 of record CM021100.1, read on the forward strand.
GTTAAGGATCCCACTACCCCATGGTGAAATACAAAGAAGCATGTGGTATAGTGGTTTCTACCCCTCTATCCCATGGCAATTAGAGAAAGTGGTGGCAATAAAGCGATATTCAATGCACGAATCACATCAACCATCTAATCTTGTAAAATCAATGATGGATTTCAAACTCAAACTACGAGTAAAATATTTGGCGTAAGGTTGATATTAATGTTGACATGACTAAGCTCAAAAGCCATTAAACCAAGAATTCGACATTCTCTTTGCACTCATTTGCAAAAACTATCATATAGGGAGCTAAGAGTTTGAGAAGGTTAAGATCTGCACTGAACTCTTGTGAATTAAGTTTTACGATTACATGATTGTTTGGAATTCTACATTTCAAAAGTACAGGAGAAGTAACATAGTTAAACTGTCAATTAATTTTTACGATTAGAAGATTGTTTAGAATTTTGCATTTTAGATACACTAGAAGTAAGACAGTTAAACATCATGCCACCCAAGAAGAAAGAACTTGAAACTAAAAAGAACATGATGCCACCCAAGAAGAAAGAACCTCAAACTAAAATTGAAGAATCTGTTGAGAATTTTTGTCTCAACTTCCAGCCTGACACCAAATCCTTTCAAGTCTTGGCAAAAAATGTTTGTTTCTACCTTTATTGCCATACTGCAATGGTCTTCTTTTTGTCCTGGCGGTACTGCGATGAAGGCTCTAGCAGTTACCACCCTACCGCACACCCTCGCTTTCCTAACCACGGTGAGCACGGTACTTCTCTATCTGTGGTGGCTCTGGCTTTGGTAGTTTGGCCTGGCGATTACTGCGGTACCATGGCCAGCCAAAGGCCTGACCGCGGTGGCCGTGGTAAGACCGCCAGCGGTCTGGTTGATAGTTACCGCGATACCGCGGCCAACCAAAAGCTTGACTGCGGTGGCCGTGGTAAGACCGCCAGCGGTTACCGTAGTACTGCGGCTAGCCAAAAGCTTGACCGCGATGGCCGCGGTAAGATCGCCAGCAGTCTGGCTCGCGGTTACCGTGGTACCGTGGCCAACCAAAAGTTTGATCGCGGTGGTCGTGGTAAGACCACCAGCAGTCTGCTCAGCTAGCTACCGCCATACCGCAGGGCAAGCTCGGGTAGACCGCGGTAGCATGGTAAAGACTGTTGAGAGCTTGGTAGAGCCCGATGACTAGTTTGACCAAGTTGGACTCAGATTTTGATAGTGACAGCGAATACCAGGTGGACATGTGTCTCAGTGTCATGTGACTATTGGCTAAAGGCCAATGTAATAAATGGTGTAGATTTAGGTCGTTTCAGGGTGGCGAACAGGACCCGAATTTGGTAATGGCAGTTATGGCTAGGTGGCTCGATGTAGGAAGATTGACATGGGTTATTCATTCATGTGATTCGATCAGAGATGATTGTACTTTGTGAATGGCAATTGTTTAACAGAATTGATTGCAATTTGTGATTGCAAGGAACGACCTAGATATGTATGTTCTTTGAGAGGAAGAACAGGAAAATAGTGAAAAAGAATAATTTTGTATGGTTGCTATGAGCTGAACAGAGAAGTGTGTGATTTGTATGTAACTAGTTTTGTTACTGTAATACAAAATAGACTTGACTTTGTGTGGTGGGTTTTTTACCTAAAAAGGTTTTCCCATGTATATCCTGTGTCAATCTGTGAATGCTCAATCTTTGTGTCATTTATTTTACTTACATGTACTCATCTTGAAGTAGTGTGAACTAATTTATTCTCTACTCCTCTATTGTATTAGTGTTAAGGGAATGTATTCCACACTATTGGGTCTCTAGATCCATGTAGATTTTCCCTTCAAGTGGTATCAGAGCTTGGCCAGTTGTGTTATCCTTGTAGGAAGATTAGTCTTTTGTGCTAATATTGTTTCACTGGGAGGCTTGTATTGTTGAAACTTGTTTCTGTTTGTGATGACAAGTACATCTGGTAGAATAGATATTGAAAAATTCAATGGCAGTAACTTTGAGTTATGGAAACTCAAGATAGAAGACTTGCTTGTCGATAGAGACCTTTGGATAGTTGTCTCTGGAACTAAGCCACAAAGTATAACGCAAGAAGCTTGGGATCTTGATAATAGAAAAGCAAGAGGATTGATAAGACCGAGTCTAGCCGATTCTGTGCTCCTGGATGTTCATGAGGAGACGTCTGCAGCTGCTTTGTGGAAGAAGCTTGGTGATATTTATCAGGGAAAGTCTCTGGTAAACAAGTTATTCCTGTGGAAGAAGTTGTACTCCTTACAGATGGATGAAGATGCATCTATTGCAAACCATTTGAACTCGTTTAATATGAGTGTTACTCAGCTAGCATCTGTAGGTGTAAAGATTGAGGAGGAGGATCGTTGCATGCTCCTATTGTGTTCATTACCTGACAGTTGGGATCATCTTGTGATGGCCATTGGAAGCACTATTGCTACTTTCAAGATGGAAGATGTTGTTGCCTCATTGCTATCTGAAGAGATGTGGTGGAAGTCTTCAGACATGGCCAAAGAGGCCCTTGCTATTCGAGGTAGACCAAAGAAGAAAGGCAAGAAGAAAGACAAGAAGTCAAAATCCAAATCTGCAGGGAGATCAAAGTAAGGTGCTAGAACTATGGGCAACCTAGTCGTATCAGGAAGGACTACAAGGAGAAGAAGAAGAATTTTTCTGACAATGAATCTTCTCAAAGTGATGTAGATGCCTTCATTGCAACAGCATTGACAACTTAGGCATCTGATGATGTCTGGTTGGTTGGCTCAGGTGCATCTTTTCACATGACATCCAATAGAGAATGGTTCTCCAAATATGAAGAGTATGATGGTGGGAAGGTGTATTTGGCAAGTGATTCAACATTGGAGATAGTTGGCAGAGGGAAAGTCAGAATTCAGTTTCCGGATGGGAGAGTTAAAGGTATTAGTGGTGTACTACACATACCAGGTTTGGCTCGAAATCTTCTCTCTGTCACTAAATTAAATGATGCTGGTGTAGAAGTTTCTTTTTCTAGTAAGGGGTGTAAAATGGCTAGAGGTGCAATGGTGCTAGCTAAGGGTGTTCGTACTGGCACTCTATACAAGCTGGATGCACATCCTATTCTTTGTAACACTGCCTCTGTAAAGACATGTAATACTGCACCTATAGAGAAAGATGAAGGCTCTTCTCAGGATGCAAATGCTATGGAGGTAAAACTCCCAGATGAGAAGACTATGTTGTGGCATCATAGACTTGGTCACATTGGTGAGAAAGGTTTAAAAACCTTGAGTTCGATCTTTATGAACATTGTATCTATGGAAAGCAACACCGTGTTTCTTTCTCCTCTAGTCCTCACAAATCTTCTGGTATACTGGATTATGTTCATTCTGATGTGTTTGGTCCTGTTAATGTTCCTTCATTATAAAAGTCTAGATATTATGTTTCTTTTATTGATGACTATTTGAGAAGGGCATTTTTATACTTCATGAAAAGTAAATCAGAAGTGTTCAGTCAGTTTAAAGAATTTAAATCTCTAGTAGAAAATCAGACCGAAAGGAAAATAAAGTGTTTAAGGATAGACAATGGAGGTGAGTTTTGTTCTACAAATTTTGAAAGGTACTGCACTAATCATGGGATTAAAAGGAACAAGACAATGCCTTATACTCCACAACAAAATGGAGTTGCTGAAAGGTTAAACAGGACATTGATGGAAAAGGCAAGGAGTATGCTTAGTAGTGCTGGTCTAGAGCATAAGTTCTGGGTTGAGGCTATTGCTACAACATGTTATTTGATAAACAAATCTCCTTGTTCACTCTTGTTGACAAGACACCTTTGGAAGCATGGTCTGGGAAGAAGCCCTCTCTGAGGCATGTCTGTGTGTTTGGCTGTGAGGCATATGTTTATGTGCCAAATGAAAAAAGATCTAAATTGCATAACAAGGTTGTTAAGTGTATCCTCATTGGCTATGGAGTTGGTGCTAAAGGATACAAGCTTTGGAATCTTGATACTGAGAAGGTTGTGTACAACAGAAGCGTGATATTCCATGAGCTAAAACCCTCAGTTAGTGATCAACAACTTGGGACAAATCAGAGTGACAAGAAGAAGGATGTAGTTGAGATTCCCTAAACTCCTGAAAGGGAAGAGCTGCATGGTATTCCTGAGACTGAGGAGAGCTCAAGCAGCTCTGGAAGTTCTGATGATGAAGAACAACCTCAGCCTATGAGAAGATCTATAGAAGAAAGAAGGCAACCTGATAGGTATGGTTTCTCTACACTAGATTCTAACTATGCCCATGCTTTAATTACTAGCAATGATGAGCCTAGGACTATTAAAGAAGCAATCAGCATGGCTGATTCTAAGTCTTGGCTTGAAGCTATGAATGAAGAAATGGATTCTTTGAAAAAGAATGACACTTGGAACTTGGTGCCACTGCCTAAGGGGCAAAAGCCTATTGGCTACAAGTGGATATTCAGAAAGAAGACAGGTCTTGATGGTAGTATTGAGAAGTATAAGGCTAGACTGGTTGCAAAAGGATTTTCTCAAATAGAGGGAATAGATGATGGAGAGATCTTTTCCCCTGTAGCAAAGCTGACATCCATCAGATTTCTTTTGTCTCTAGCAGCTGTATATGATTTTGAAATTGAGCAGATGGATGTGAAGACAACATTTCTCCATGGTGAGCTGGAAGAAGAAATCTACATGTCCCAGCCTGAGCATTTTGTTGAAAGAGGTAAACAAAATCTAGTCTGTAAGTTGAATAAATCTCTCTATGGTTTAAAGCAGTCTCCTAGAATGTGGTACCAGAAATTTGACACATTTGTGTTGTCAATTGGGTTTGTGAGATCAAAGTCTAATCATTGCATTTATTATAAATCTAAGAATGATCATGTACTTGTTATCACCCTGTATGTGGATGATATGTTATTTATTGGAAATAGAAAGACTTTGATTTCTGACCTTAAATCTCAGTTTTCTGCAAAGTTCGAGATGAAAAATCTTGGTGTAGCTAGGTACATTCTTGGAATGGAGATTACCAGGGACAGAAAAAGCAGAAAGCTTTGGCTCGGTCAGAGTAAGTATACGAAGACAGTTCTGGAGAGGTTTAGCATGGATGACTGCAAGCGGCTTGTTGTTCCAATCATCCATGGAACTAAGTTGTCAGTTGAAGATTTTTCTAAATATGCTACTGAGATGGAGGACATGACCAGTGTGCCCTATGCAAGTGTTGTTGGAAGTTTAATGTATGCTATGGTCTGTACAAGACCAGACATTGCCCAAGTAGTGGGAGTTCTAAGCCGTTTTATGGAAAATCCAAGAAGATCACATTGGGATGTTGTGAAGAGAGTTTTTAGGTACTTGAAGGGTACTTCAGACTATGCGTTGTGTTACCATGGCAATATGGTTGCATCACAGAGATCTCTCAGCATCCAAGGATATGTTGATTCAAATTGGGCAGGGGACATAGATAGCAGGCGATCCACCAGTGGATATACTTTCATGCTCAATGGTGGAGCTATCAGTTGGATGAGCAAGTGACAAGAAGTGGTTGCTTTATCCATGACAGAGGCAGAGTATATGGCTACAACTCATGCCTGCAAAGAAGTTGTTTGGCTGAGGTGTTTGTGTTTAGATATTGGATTTGATGCTGGGCAGATTACAATATGCTGTGACAGTCAGAGTGCCATTTGTTTGGCAAAGAATCTGACCTTTCATGCCAGGACCAAGCACATTGATGTGCAATATCAGTTCATGAGGGATATGGTTGAAGATGGCAGGGTCAGACTGGATAAGGTGGACACCTTAAATAATGTTGCAGACACTTTGACAAAGCCTGTGAGTACAGACAAGTTCAGATGGTGCACAGAATCTATGGGCCTTGGGGCTTATGATAGTCAATGACATTTGCTGCATGGGGTTGGCTGGAAGTGTTCACCAAGTGGGAGCTTGTTGAGAATTTTTTTCTCAACTTCCAGCCTGACACCAAATCCTTTCAAGTCTTGGCAAAAAATGTTTGTTTCTGCCTTTACTGCCATACCACAGCAGTCTTCTTTCAATCCTGGTGGTACCACAGTGAAGGGTCTGGTGGTTACTGCCCTATCGCGCATCGTCCCTTTCCTAACCTTGGTGAGAGTGGTACTTCTCTATCTGTGGCAGCTCTGGCTTTGGCAGTTACTGTGGTACTATGGCCAGCCAAAGGCCTGACCGCGGTGGCTTTGGTAAGACCGCCAGCGGTCTAGCTGACAGTTATCGCGATACCACAGCCGGCCAAAAGCTTAACCGTGGTGGTCGTGGCCAGCCAAAAGCTTGACCATAGTGGCCACGGTAAGATCGCCAATGGTCTGGCTCGCGGTTATTGCGGTACCGCGGCCAGCCAAAAGTTTGACTGCGGTGGTCACGGTAAGATCACCAATGTCTACTCGGTCAATTACCGGCATACCGCAGGGCGAGCTTGGGTAGACCGCGGTAGCGTGGTAAAGACTGTTGAGAGCTCGGTAGAGCCCAACGATTGGTTTGATCGAGTTGGACTCATATTTTGACAGCGACAACAAATACTAGGTGAACACGTGTCTTAGTGTCGTGCGACTATTGGCTAAAGCCAATGCAGTAAATGGTGCAATTGTAGGTCGTTTAAGGGTGGTGAATAGGACCCGAATTTGGTAATGGCAGTTATGGCTTGGTGGCTCGATGTAGGAAGATTGGCATGGGTTGTTCATTCATGCGATTCGATTAGAGATGATTATACTTTGTGAACGTCGATTGTCTAACAAAATTGATTGCAATTTGTGATTGCAAGGGATGAGTTAGATATGTATGTTCTTTGAGAGGAAGAACAGGAAAACAGTGAAAAAGAATAATTCTATATGGTTGCTATGAGCTGAACAAAGAAGTGTGTGATTTGTATGTAACTGGTTTTGTTACTATAATACAAAATAGACTTGACTTTGTGTGGTGGGTTTTGTACCTGAAAAGGTTTTCCCACGTATATCCTATGTCAATCTATGAATGCTCAATCTTTGTATCATTTATTTTACTTACATGTACTCATGTTGAAGTAGTGTGAACTAATTTATGCTCTACTCCTCTGTTGTATTAGTGTTAAGGGAATGTATTCCACACTATTGGGTCTCTAGACCCATGTAGATTTTCCCTTCATAATCGAAGGTTGAAAATAGATCCTTACACCAGTCTATCATGGGCATCCTCCCTAAATAAATTGATAAAGGATTTAAGAATGTTTTAGTGATGTGGTTGAGGGTTGTAGAGATTCCCTTACCCTATCTTCAAGTGGGAACTGCTCTAGTAATTTTATGGCCAAAGGGAGGGTAGGATTCCGGTGTCAAATCCATGGGAATTAAATTTGGCCAAGTTAATTGTCCCAAATTTTTTTATAGATGAGTTCATTAGATTATTCGATCAAAGTTATCATTTTTCTACTAGGTTTGTGAGATTTCCAAATGGTTCACCATTAGTTGTGTTGACTATAGCGGCCATCATTGAATTTTTTGACCTAAACAAATAATCCCTGACTAAAATTGATTTGCAAAGAAGTAAAGAAGATTATACTAGATTGAGGAAAACCCATGGAAGTGGTGAAGTCCCCATTTACATGAAAAGGGGTGTGAATAATAGGGTGATTCCTATATCCCCTTCTATTACTGAACCATTTGAAGTCTCATATTTCCAATTCTATTTCAAGAAAACCTACATTTCTCTATGAAAAGTACTTGGGATAGATGTAGAAGAACAAATGTCAGTTAGTTTAATGATGATTGCTACGAGGATCCAAAACCCTGAGATGAACATTGAATATGGTTTTTCTTCATATCTTGAGAAAGCATTGCTTGAAGCATTTTTGTTAGCCAAAGAAAATAGATCCCCCATAACATTCAGGCAATATTCTTTATTGTGCCACCTTATATTATACAAGAATAAAGATAGATGGAGAAAAAGGATGTGTTTGGGTCAGATTGACAAGCAGGGGAATTTGTTGCCAATGCAACTATGGTGCTATAAATGGGACATCAGATGTAATAATTCAAATTATGTGATATTACATGATGATTTTGTTTATAAAATTATGAGAGTTCTTGGACACCAACCACCATGACTATACACACTCGTGCTACAATTGTTAAGACCTTTGGCTTTAAAACCTAAGCAAGGCCATACTCATAACTTTGGTGATTGATTTTTTCTACCAGATACCATAATAATAAGGATTTATGGATGCCCATAGGCCCCACATATACTAAAATTTTTTGTCCCCCTTTGATTATCCTTTCAAGAGTTCATGTGGTAGATTATATGTATGGAAAAGGATGTCATGAGTGAACAAAGGAAAGGTAATTTTCTACCCAATTTGACAACATGTTGGGAACTATCAGTGGGATCCAATACACTTGAATAGTTGTATAATTATCTAAAATCAAGGTACTCTTTATATTCTGGAAAGGAAAGAGATTTTCACCTTGAGGGTCACATGAATTTTGTAAGACACACCATCCTTACCAAGGCTATGGTTACTAACCAAATTGACTATGAAGAAGATGTAATAAAAAATTGTTTCAGTCCTCAATAGGTAAATGATAAGAGGAGAAAATGGGAACTTATAAAAAAAATTGAGGAAGAAAGAAAGATGAAGAACAGTGATTTCTTAGGTTATTTCATAGAGGAAGTAGATCCTATAAAGAGGACTGATATGATAATTAATAATTTTAATGAATTATATAAGATTGTAGCAGATATGAGGAGACTTTCCAAATTGTGTCCCAAAAGCCTGAGTGGTATTCTAATTATAGAACCAACTCTGGATACTATTTTATAGTATGTTATGCTTCTCCAGGATCACCTCCTAAACAACCACCTTCTAAAGAAAAGTACTCAAGAGATAGAGCCACATGTTTCCTATGAAATAAGTGAGGGGGTTGGAGATATAGAAGAAGTAGTTAATATATTAAGACATTTCACAGATGATGTTTAAGTGGACCAACCTATGCTTGAAGTTGAAGCCCATAGGCCTACAACTAGATCCTATATTGAGGTACAAGGAGAAGGATAAATGCATGAGGATGATAGGGTAGTTTCAGGTCACAAGCTCTTGGAAGATGATGAATTTATCAAAACCCCTAACTTTATAGAAATTTGGATTAAGAAATAAATGAGAGAGTTTGAAGCGAGCGTTGAAATATATAATATGGGAGCTAACAAATCCCAAAACGACTAGATAGTAGCCCAAAATTTTAATGAAATAAGGAATGATAATATTGAAGTCAACCCACATGAGGCTAGAGAGATGATTTTGAAAAGTAATATATTTATTGTCCCTGGTATGGAATTAAAGAAATTGTTTTTACTTGATCAAGTGAGAGCACAAGAGGACCCAATGTTGATTACTAAGTTTGACTCAGATGAAGGGGTAAGTGGCATAGGGTATAACCCTAAGATTGAAACCTTAGTATCCTGGGCCAAACAAGAGAGTACACAAAAACCAAGGTTACTATATGTAGTGTAGGAAATGAAAGGGACAACTATATGTAGTGTAGGAAATGAAAGGGAAAAATTAAAGGATACAAATCCTCTAGAAGTTGCAACCATGACAATTCATTCAGCTATGTTCACCTAAGCTGCAATTAAGGAGATGTAAGCTAGATTAGGAGAGTATCAAAAGGAACAATTTTTTTTAAATGATGAAGTCAATAAATTCTTCATGGAAAATGTGAAGTTGAAGGAACAATTGAAAGGAGAAATACCCTCACAAAACAAGGAAATAATGTTATACCATCGTCCTCCTGCTGTACCTATTGATATAGAAAGTGCTTCTACTGAACAAGAAAAAATTCTTAGACATGAGATTGAAGAGTTAAAGAAAGCCAACAATGAGGATAAGGAGTGAATAATAAAATCTGAATTTTTTTAGAGAAGGTCCTCGAGCATAGGATAAATCTAATTGTGGATAAGTTGGAAAGTGTGTATGATTTCTATAGCTCACTAACATAGGAAATTGATCAGATGAAAACACATCTACCCATACTGGATCCCATTTTTAAGAACAAGAAACCCATACACCACACATCGGTAACCTTGTGCAAAATCTTATAGATGAGTACTAAGGCTCCTGCAACATTAAAACCTATAGAGCAGATGGAAAAAATAGTTGTGGATGAATTCTAATATATGCAAGGAGAGGACCAAAATATCAAAATAAGAATAGATGCATTTCATACTCAGAATCAATGTTCAGTGCTAAAAATATTGAAATATGATGACCACTTGAAGGAAATCAATGAATGGAAGAGTGAATTTGGCCAGATTGTTCCACAGTGCATCACTTGAATACAAAATTACAGTGAGTTGAGTATTGATAGGTTCAACTTAATAATGGATGGATTAATAGTGTTGGATGCTGGATATTCTAAGTTTATCATGGATGGAAAGGCATTACTAGACAACCAATGGAAGATTCACCTTGCAAATATAATGAAAATTCAAGAATAGAAATGGCCACATGATTATACAGTGTACGAGTGGGAGTAGAGGTATATGGGTCCTCCCCCTGAATAGTAGGCCTTGGGGCTATCACAGTGGAAGAACCGCACATTCAGATACACTAATATGGAGAAAGGACCTTGAACATATGTTAGGTTATCACCGATTTCTTACAAATATTAACGGACTATGGTGTCACGAGTGTTGCAAACTTCATTATTTATCTACTTTCTCTATTTTTTGTTTTAAGAAAAACTAATGTTTAGTCTAGTATATGAAGAGGGATGAATTTTGAAAAGATGTCATATTTTGTAATAGTCTGAGGCTTGTTGCTTCTCTTATAAAAGAGAAACCAAGACCGAATTTTGATATCATCATCATAGGAATTTATAGAAACATATATGAAGAGACTTATGTTATATTATAATATCTACTTAAATAAATCACTGGACAAGAAGATTTAATCTGGTGCTCAAATTCTGGTCTCAATTATTTGTTGATAATATTGTGTAGGATTGGATATTTTTATGTATTTTAGGTTGGAATATAAGGGTATATGATGAATTGGTATCAATTATTTGTTCATAATCATCTACATTACTGATTACATTGCATTGCACATCTTTCAAAATTAGAGCATTACTTCACATTGCATAACTAATAACTAGATGTTGATAGATGACAAAATTTCAATTACAACATAGTTTTTACAAATTCAACCTAAGTAGTTATGCTATTACTTCACATTGCATAAATAATAACTAGGAGTAGCTGCCAATTTCATTTGCTTATCATGGCATTCCATGAGACCACATTTCTTTAAGGAATTTTTTCAAACAATTCACTGCCTTGTCTATGCTACGACATTTTTCATACATATTGTCTACCAAAGCATTTTATCAAACAATTCATTCTCTTGGTGCCATGGCTAAAATCCTAAAAAAAGTGCTTTGAATCAAGCTTTGGATGCTTGGAAAAAATATATCAAAGCATAATAATAAGCAATTTAGCATAGACAAGGTAGTGAACTGGTTGAAAAATGCCTCAAAGAGATGTGGTCTCATGGTGATATAATGCCATGACAACCCATAAAAATTTTCCTGTCATGGCATTCATCATGGAATTCCATCAACATGAGACCAAATTTCTTTGAGGCATTTTTTCTAAAGTTCATTGCCTTGTCTATGTTACCACATTTTTCTTACATGTCTACCAAAGCAATTTATCAAAAAAATCACTACCTTGTTGGTATGGCTAAAATCCTAAAATAGGTGATTTCAAACAAGCTATGGATGCTTGGAAAAAATCTATCAAAGCATAATAGTAAGCAACAAGCTATGTTCTAATGGTTTTTTTTTGGCATGAAAATTAGCAAGAATTTTTTTGTATTTTTTGTAGGTTTTAAACCCATTTTTTTTGGCAATAATGTTGTTTGAAATGGAGAAAAATCTCTATGGTCAGTTTTGTGCATTTTTAAATTATAGGATTCTCATAGTTAGTGAATAGTTTTTTGAATTTTGTGGATAGGTTCAATTGAAGCTGGGAGATCTTAAGAATTCTCTCTCAAATTTTGAAAAGGTTTTGGAGGTCCACCCTGAGAAGTGTGAGAGCTTAAAAGTTGTATTCCATATATATGCTTAGGAAGGGTAGGTAGAGAAGAATTTCAAAATTTTAAGAAAGGAAACTCACATAGATCCATGTGATGCCCATGCATTTATCAAGATGGGTGAGTTATTAATATCGACAGACCCCAGTGCAGCCTTAGATTCTCTTAAGATAACAAAGTCTCTTCTGAAGAAGAGCAGAGAAGAAGTACCCATTGAATTGTTAGACAACATTGGGGTTCTTAATTTTGAGCATGATGAACTAGATTTGGCTCAACAAAATTTTATTGAGCCATTAGGAAATGGCATCTGGGTTGAATTCATAAATAAAATCCCTAGTGCCAATTATGCAAATTGTTTTGTGCGCTTTAAGGATATGGAATTATTCCACTGACTAGAAGAAGGTGGTGTTTCACTTGATTTACCATGCAATAAAGACACAACACTATTTAATCTTGCTAGGATTTTTGAACAACTACATGATACTAAAAGAGAAAATGTTCTATATAGGCCAAAATTGTTCAAGTTTCTTGATTATATGGATGCATATCTACATCTTGTAGGCATGGCTCAGACTTGGAACGAGATCCAACTAAGCCTAGAACTAATTGGGGATGCACTTAAGGTGGATAAAAAATCATCAAATTCTTTATTTGTGCTTGGAAACATGGAATTGAAAAAAATGACTGGCTTAAAGAAAAATAAACAATTAAAGTAGCACACCAAATTGTATTGGCTAATGAAGAAAAAAAAAGATGATGAATAACGAAGGATTTAGATGGAAAGGAGAAAGAAAGATGAATAAATTTGATGGGTGATGCAACAAGAGGATAAATTTGAACGTGTGGAGGAATTATGGAAGAGTGAGTGTAAGAATAGGGATAATGATGATGATAAGGCTCGTTAGTCTGAGAAGAAATAGATGAAGGAAAAGAATAAAAAGAAGAAGGATACAGACCACAAGTCTTATGATTCTTATATAAAGTAACCTGATGTTTCCATGGAAGATGAGGAAAATTATATGAGTGATAAGGCACAAGATGATGCAAAAACTTTCCAAGATATTTTTGCAACTATAGGTCTACAAGGCTGATGATGGCGAGACAAATTCTCCCGTTTCAACAAAATCATGAAGGAGACATGCATACTCTGATTTTGAAGATGATGAACCATTGCAGAAATAAATTTTGAGAGAAGATGATCCATATGATGATGATGTCTAGGCTTACTAAGCTTTAACCAAACCCAGCTCCTATTTTCCAAAATAAAAATGTCCAAGACCCATGGGAATTGAATGATGATCATTTGATTTTCAACAAACTAAAATAGGTTTCCCATAAAAAACAAGAAAGAGGAAAAATGAAAAGATAACATACAGATGATTCATTTGAGGTTTTTGATAAGATCTCATTTAACTATGTCAATTGGATTTGGAAGGGACAAAGCATATTTTATTGACTAAAATTTTGGGGTAGCCTATCCATCATCATTGTATGCATCATCTTCTCTTGGAATCATTTGAATGTCAAATGCTCATAATTCATTTCCCATGGGTGTTGGTGAATTTTCTCTTGGAAAATAGGAGATAGGTTTGGTTAAAGCTTAGGAAGCCTAGACATCATCATCATATGGATCATCTTATCTTTAACTCTATTTCTGTAATATTTCATCTTCAGAATAAAAGTATGCATGTCTCCTTCGTGATTCTATTTAAATTGGAGAATTTATCTCACCATCATAAAAGTATTCTAGACCTATAGCTGCAAGAAGATCTTGAGAATTTTCTAGATCATCTTGTGCCTTATCACTCATATAATTTTCCTCATCTTCCATGGCACCATTAGGTTCCTCAATATAATAATCATAGGACTTGTGGTCCTTATCCTTCTTCTTTTTCTTTTTCTTATTTTTCTCTTTTTTCTCCTTTTCCTTCTTTTGCTTCTCAAATTGACTAGCCTCATAATTTTCATCATCCCTATCCTTACACTTACTCTTCCATTATTCCTTCACATGTTCAAATTTCTCCTATTGTTGCATCACCCATTGAAGTTCTTTCTCTTTCTTTCTCCTTTCCATATGAATCCTTCGTTCTTCATCAAATTTTCATTTTCCTTCATCAACCAACACAAGTTGGCAGGCTACTTTAATTGTTTCTTTTTCTTTAAGCCAAACATCTTTTTTTAGTTCCATGTTTCCAAGCAAACATAAATCATTTTATGAGATTTTATCCACCTTAATTTTATCCCCAATCAATTCTATGCTTAGTACATTGTACAAACAAATTCCAAGAGAAGATGATGCATACAATCACGATGGATAGGCTACCTCAAGATTTTAGTCAATCAAATATGATTTGTCCCTTCCAAATCCATTTGACATATTTAGATGAGATCTTATCAAAAACCTCAAATGAATCATCTATATGTTATCTTTTCATTTTTCCTCTTTCTTGTTTTTAATGGGAAACCTATTTTAGTCTTTATTTTAGAAAAATTTCTATGTTTTTCAATGTATTATGCTTTATCTTTCTATTAGATTCTAGATTAAAAGAACTTATAATTGAAAATGGATTAATTCATCTATTTTTATTTTACAGCCCCAAATAGGTGGATTAAATTATTTTATTGTTAAATAAATCTTATACAATGTAATGTCCCCTTTTCAAAATGAAAACAAGTTGAAACTCAAATGCTCATCATTCATTTTGCATGGGAATTAAGGATTTTTCCCTTGGAAAATAGGAGTATAATAATAACTCAAGATGATCCTAATGTCATAAAAGGGGCCAATTAAGTGTTGGTACAGAGACTGGGAAATTTTTATGATGCAAATGGGGCAGCCATTGTGCTAGATGAAAGGGGTCAATTTGATATTGCAAAGGAAATTTTTACAGAGGTACAAGAAGCTACTATAGGAAAAATCCTTGTTCATATGCTTTATGTGTGGGTCAATCTAGCACATGGTTACTTTGCACAAGGACAGTTTGTGCTTGTAGTGAAAATACATCAAAGTTATTTGAGGAAATTCTATTCTAGGACTAGCACCCAAATTTTATTATATTTAGCTCAAACACATTATGAAGTAGAAAAGTAGAAAGATTGTAAAAGAACATTATTAAGAGTAGTAGATTGTAATGACGAATTTGTGTTTAATGTAACGAGGGTTTTGAATTATCTTTGAATTCATTGCAAAGGGCATCCCCAAATCTGATTTTACTACAAAGGGCCTCAACGAATTCAAATCCTTTGCAATAAAATTTGAAATCCTTTCCCTTGCCCACCTTTTTAGAAGTCTCCAGGTCCTCTTTGAATCTTTATCGCCCATGCAGCTAGCTGCTAAAACTAATCAAAATGCCTTATGTCAATCTATTGAATGAAGTGAGGTCTGCAATGAATGAATGAAGTGAGGTCAAGTGAGATGAATGAATTTGAAATCAACATGAATAATTGTGACAATACATTGTGTGCATGAATACTTCACGCCAATAATTGGCTAACTTGTTTTATTTTTAAATTGTCTAATTTGGATTTGATGACTAACTCTTTAGTCATTTTATTTCTGTGACTAAATTTTTTTTTTAATCAACAACTAGATTAGTCATTTATTTACTCATTTATAGATGAGTTGCAGAAAATGAGTAGAATTTTGTTAGTTTTAGTTGTTGTGACTAGAATTTTTAGTCAGCTATTCATATATTTTCCAAATTATACTAGTGTAAGTTCTGCATGGAGCTCATCGACACAACTAGTGGCATTTTGATAGGATATACCCAATCTCGCCATAGGCTCAAAAATATCTACATGTGAAACCACCAAGGGTGGGGGCACGTACTCCTCAAGGAAATTATCATTAAGACGTAGCAGAGGAATTAGTGTTGTGGCCACTCATTGATAGAGATATTTCCACTCTTATGTAGATCCTACTAAATAGAAATAATAAAGAAAATCAGTAACCATAATAATCATATATATAAAGCAAGTGCATAAAAGATATATAAATAGTGAAATAATGTAAAACATTCAAATATCACCTAGATCACCAGTCTGTCAGTCAGGGTATGATCGTGTGATAGTGGTCCCTCTTAGTGTTGATGATATGGGTGGTCTACTATCACTAGCCTCTCCACACTCATGTGTATGGAACTTTGATCTGACACTAGAACATTGTCTAGCCAATCTTAAAATGGGTATCTCCACATTATCAAAAGACGCTAGATCCTTCTCTGTCTCAGTAGTGTCCTCACTCATGGATTGGGCATCATCATCATCCTCTTTAGTTTTCCCATCCTCCTCATAGTCCCCATATTGCTCCTCCTAATATGAATCTGTAAATATTTTGAGTGTGAAAACATCATCATCCATGGTTGCATCTATGTGATCATCATATGAATCCCCTCTATGACCTAGAATAGGTTTGATAAAGCCCATAGAGTGATGTAAAGGGAACACAGGTGTTGTCCACCCTATATTCCACCACTCCTCATAATCCTAAGTAGTACTTGTGTCATGAGCCTCACAATTTGGGGGAAATTCAAGGTTCTCATCATCTCTCATGAGATGGTAGTCATCCCCAAGAACTATTGTGTTATGTGTTGATCATTGGAATGATGGTCTAGACCATGGAGCCTCCTGAGTATGCCAAAACTATCTCATCACCCTATCTTAATAAAAATGGTCTGACCACATAGTCATATTGGCCTAACATAAATCAATCCATTTGTAATTTGTGCATCTCATGTCGGTAATCCACCCATAGTAATATCCATTGATAGGGCCTCCAACTTATATCATCCTCATCTAGATGATCAAAATCAATCCTCCAATATAATAAGTTTCCCTCCTACCAAGGCCATCTAAGTGGTTATCTCAAAACCCTCAACTCACTGGTGGCTACCGTAAGAGGAAATCTATTGGGCCTAGTACATGTAATGTGCTCAAAGCAACATATCTATAGTAGAGTAAAATGTACGATACTCTTGATATCTCGAAAGGAAAATTGACTCAGATCATAGTATAAATGAGCAAGCATGCTGCGACCCCATGCATAAACAGTTCATTGTTGCTCCATCCCTCTAATAGTGTGCACCATTCCACCATCTGGAACCAATGTAAGATCCACAATAATGATCATGATCTACTACAAGAGTGGTGACCGCATTCTTAGGAGCTATTTCAGCTCAACATGTGGTTTGATACTCAAGCGTCGCATAGGCCAATCTACAAAATATAATATATCATCTCTCATCTAAACCAAGGATCTATTAGTGACTAGCTACACATGCTCACCTTGTATGTGGATGTGTAGGATGTGATGAGTGTCCTCTACTATGACAGTCATATCTCTTGTGGAAAGAAGGAATGCACAAGTACTGGCAACCGATCTCTCAGCTAAGGCCATAAGCATACTATCATGGTACCTCATAGGTGGCATGCGATACACCCAAAATAAACCAGCCTCCTATGAGCCCCAATCGTAGACCTACACAAATATGA
The DNA here is from genome assembly GCA_007115665.2 of Sequoiadendron giganteum. Classification (NCBI taxonomy): domain Eukaryota; kingdom Viridiplantae; phylum Streptophyta; class Pinopsida; order Cupressales; family Cupressaceae; genus Sequoiadendron; species Sequoiadendron giganteum. Next base: position 226,146,527 of record CM021100.1, read on the forward strand.
GAAAAAAACACACAATTAGGTTTGTATGCAAGTAAGAACAAGGATTCCCCATGAACTCCATCTATAATGCTCAATAATAGAAATGAAATGAAGAAAATACAAGAAACTAAATCAAATCTATTTAAGCAATGCAAACACTTAATCCCATGGGGAAATTGGTGCCAATTATGTGTAGAAATTGGCCCTTTCCCAACTCCTTTGTAAACTTGTGATGTGATGGAGATTGATCCACTTTGGTTGAATTCCTACATAACCTAGCTAAGAACTTGATAAAAAATGGACATGCTTGAGGATGAAATTGAGTATAATAAACTTACTCAAATTGTAGATGAATAATGAGAGGAAAGCCTCTCATTTATAGATTTTAAAATTGGAAGAGTGCGAAAGATTGAGCAATGTGGGATCATTCAACATCCAATGGACAAGTGCCACTTTTCAAGATGTGAATGGATGAAGGCAATGCACATTTTGATCAAAGTGCCAATAAATGATATTAGGTGAAATTTGAAATTAGTGAAATTACTTGTTGGAAAGGGAAGAAAATGGAGTTAATGTCACTTGGCTCAAGGCAAAAGGACTTGTAAGGTGAAATAAATGCCTTGTTGGAAGGACTAAGTCCACTTGGAGTTGAATTCAAATTTGAGGGAATATTCCCTTTTGATTCCAAGTTGAGGGAAAATAGATGAATTTATAAATCAATTAAATTGATTTATTGGTGCAAGTTGCAAAATCTAGAGGAATTAAGTGAGTGGGATTAAATTAACCAAGATTTAGTTAATTTAATGAGAAATTAGCTTATTGAACATTTTGACTTAGATTTTTAGGATTGATTTAAATCAAAATGAGAGGAAGATGATTTCGACTTAAATAAATAAATATTTTGATTTATTTAATTAAAAGGAGATGTTAGATTAAATTAAATAAGGTTTAATTTATTCAATTTAATAGGATGAATTTAGAGATTTAATTAAATAAAATGAATTATTTAATCAAATAGAGACATAGGGTTAATTAAATCAGATTGATTAATATAATTAACAAGGAAGAATAACTTAATCATATAAAAATAATTTATTTAATCAAGAGAGGAAATATGGTGAATTTAATCAAATAAAGATTATTTAATTAAATTAATTAGTAAAGGGGGTGATTTAGGAAGAAACGATCTTAGTAAGATCAGGATCAGGTGTGTAGGATCGCATTGTATATTTTCAATGTCTACATTTTTCCCCTCTTTGAAGCAATGTAATTGTTGCATTGGTTCAAAGAATAAACTGTTGTAATCAAAGTTTTGAAAAATTTCTTGATGTTTCGAATGCCCCACTGCTGCCCTAGCGAGAAGGATTATGCTGGTCTATTTCCCCCTCAAGAGATCGAGCATAAATTTTTGATTTTTCGATCGAGATCATGATGAAATACAAGTGGAGTGATTCTATTGATCAGAAGATGAAAGATATTTCTTTAGAAAGATCATATATTTAACGTAGACAACTTTGATGATGTATAGAGAATCATTGGCCATGGGTATCCTTGTGTATATTTTGATACAACACGCCAATTTTGGATAGAAATTTTAGTAAGGATAGAAGAAAACGAAGAAAATAATGATGATGAGAGGATCTAATAAGCCTACACTATGAATGGTGTTGCTGATTATTTTCTTATCGAGAGTTGGGATTTTAAAAGGCCCACTTACTTTATGTTTGATAACACACATAGGTATGATGCATCAAGGTATAAAGATCCAGGATGGTGTTGTACCTAGTGTGATGGAATTTGACTTGACAATTAGATAGGAATATTCCTATTCACACTTGACATACAAAAACATTGCTAGGATGGACCTAACAAAGAAAGTATTCACCAAGTTATATTACAAGAATATCCAAGAAGAACAACAAATAAAAAAGACAATGATCATTGCCCCATTCCTTTCTCTCTAAACCTTTTTTGATTAGGCATCATTGAGAGGTCCTTGGAATGAGCACAAAATAAGATAAGTCAAAAAGACCAAGAAAAAGTAAACAAACAAGCTAATGTTCTTCACATCGCTAGCCAAGACTAAACTATAGTGTGACACCTGTTGTTGATGTTCATCACAAGAAGGTCACATTCATAGGACATGTTGTAATCAGGGTTTGATGAGATTGATTGGATGATAAGATATTGATACTCTGAGTTTATTAGCTTGCTTGCTTACTGACCTAGACTTTGAGACTTCTAACAATTAGGGTGTTCGCTTTCAAACCTGTTAGACTTGCTTCCAACTGACTTGCCAAAGGATGATGAAGATGATGATTTATTAGGAATGATGATTATTGTGGGTGAAAGCGAGATGAGATAGTTGCACCATTTTGGGTTTTTCCAAATATTTGGATATTTTTGGAATTTTGAAATGTTTTGAGGTTGTTTTGAGATTTTTAGTTTTTCAGTGTGTTTGGTATTTTTGAGATTTAGACCAAGAGACTAACTTAAGGACCTATCCTAGGGGTCTTGAGAGCTGATTCATAAATTAGCCTTCCCTATGTTATACATGCAGAGACCATGTAGTTCGATTGATGACAGACTTGACTCAATGATGAGACAGATGGGAAAATAGATTGTCAGATTGTGACAGATGCCTAAAAGATTGACCTACGGTGTCTTGGGGGATGATCAAAGATCAACCTTTCCTACGCTCAAGGTCAGAGATGATGTAGTTTGACATAGTCACTCTACTGACATGATTTCAATTTTTGAAGAGTTTTGACTAATTTTCTAATGTTTTTGGATTTTTTAAGGATTTTAGGAAGATCACGAGAATATACAAGAATCTGATCTGATGCAAGTATAGGAACATACCCACAGCATGATGTGATAGACTAATTTGATAAAGGCATGATAAAATGACCTTGGGATTATTCCAAGTAGTACTAGGGTGGGCGTGATACGAACACAATATCAAGCTATGGTACGAATGTGAATGGATGGATGGATGAAAGATTAGTGAAATGTAATGGGGTGTAATGGATGAGTGATTCATGTAGATCTTGGTGGATAGAGAGTGCTTTATTTGCGCTTGGCACCTATTTGTCAGGTTTTCACCAAGGTACTTGTCTAAAGCACCATTGAAGTGGTTTTCACTAGAGGATGATTTTTTTCTTTACTCTTTTCAATCCTTTTTCTTTTCTTTTCTTTTTTTTTGGATTTTTATAATTTTAAATTTTTTTACTGTCACCAAGATGCCTATTTTCTAGGTTTTCATCAAGGTAACCATTTTTTAGGACATTTTGTAATGTTTTTATTTCTTAGTTTTATACCTTGTAAGATTTTAGGCATAATTTTTTTTGAGATGGCAGCTATTCATGGGCTCCTGCAGGGGCTCACCTTCTGGTGTTGACAATTGATAAGCTCCTAATGTATAGCTTTAAGTGATGACAAAAGGTCCCAACCAATTGGGCTCAAATTTACCTTTTCTTTCTAGGTTTGGCACATTCCTCTAGTTCTCTTTCAACACTAGTTTTCCCACTTGCAAGGTTCACCTCTTAATATTCTTGTTGTAATTGTACATTTGAAATGATTCTGATAGACCCGTAGATGGTTGAGGGAATCTATGTGCCACCCATCTAGTAACTCCAACTCATTTAACCTTTAAACCTAATATTCCTCATATGTAATGGGGTTTTACAGTGATATTCGTAATGACAAGAGCTCGATCTCGATTGGGAGGATGACTTATGATCTATTGACTAGGAAGAATGGGGTGGTGTCTATTGGAATTCAGATGTTGGTATAGTAGGCCCATAAGGAGGGATTTAGCTATAGATGCCAGTCCCAACCAACACCATTGACTATTTTATTAAGGATTTTCAAGATGGTTTTATTAGTGGCTTGTTTTTAGCCATTTCCTTGCGGGTAATATGGAGTAGAAAAGCCATGTTGGATTTTGAATTTATGGCATAGGTCATGGAAATCATAATTTTTGAAAGGAATCCCATTATCAGAGATAATAGCTTGGGGGACACCATATTGGAAAATTATATAGTTTAGGATGAACTTGGATATCTACTTTCCAATGGTGTAGGTCATGGGAATTGCTTCGACCCACTGAGGTGGGTGTGATTTTGCCTATGAGATTGAGCCCCCACTCTAAGAATGGCCATGGTGTAACAATAGGATGAATTTCCTAAGCTGGTGCATGAATAAGTTCTCCATGTTGTTGGCACTATAAACACTTTCTGATGAAGTCATGCACCTCTCTTTCCATTGTTGGCCAGTAGTATCCGGTTCTTAGCAAATTCTTAGCTAAATTTATACCACTTAAGTATGAACCACAAATTCTATTATGAACCTCAGTCAGATTAGTCAGGGATTCCTAAGGATTTAAGAAATGCAATAGTGTTCCTTCAATGCTTCTACAATAGAGGGTTTCTCCTAGGATGACAAAATGTAAGGTTCTTTTGACAAAGGCTCATTTGAGGTTTTGGGTTATGTCAGCTGGGAGGAATCCTATTCTCAAGTAGGTATAAACTTCCTGATACCAAGGATCATAGAGACCAACGAGTTCACACACATATTCTGACTCTGGTACCTCAAATTTCAGTACGAGAAACTGCTCTACCAAGATTTCATTTTTTGGGACATTGTGAGGGATATCCGAATAAGGATCCAATTGTTGCCATGACATCAACTGCTCTATTGTTAGCCCTTGGTATCTACTCAAAGGTGATATCAATGAATGATTCTTTGAGGCTCTCTACTAACTTCTTGTATGGTGTCAACTTATCATTCTTTGTTTCGTACTCACCATTGACCTAGTTGATAATAGGTTATGAATCCTCATAAACCTTTAGTGCCATCACTCACCACTATGCTACAATTTTGAGACCTATGGTTAAAGCCTCGTACTCTTCAATGTTGTTAGTGCAGGGAATGCCAATTTGTAGGATCTAGGTATACAACCCGCCTATGAGGCGATGAATAAAACACTAGTTCTTGATCCATGTTGTGTGTATGAGCCATCAAAGTAGAGTTTCCATTGATTGGCTATGCTGAGATTAAAGATGGATTCCTCCAAAAATTCTGATATGAGTGGATTCTCTGAATAGATTGGAGCCTCTACCAGATGGTCTACAATCACCTACCCCTTGATAGCCTTGCACTCTACATATTCAATATCATGTATTGTCAATATCATGACCCATTTTGTTTTCTATCCTGTGAGAGTGCCCTTAGAGAGCAAGTACTTTAGCGGATCTATCTTTGCAATAAACTTGATCTAATGAGCCAACATGTAGTGTTTGAACTTTTGGGCTGCAAACACAACTACTAAGCAACATTTTTCTATTGGAGTGTAGTTAAACTCATGACCTACCATTTTCCTATTCATATAGTATATTGCTCTTTCTCTTCCATTTTCATTGTCATGAGCTAAGAGTGTGTCGAGAGCTAACATTATTCCTGATATGTATAAAATTAGTGGTTTTCCTAGAATGGCTGGCATTAACACTAGTGTCATAAGTAGATATTCTTTGATTTTTCTAAATTCGTAGTCACACGTGTCATCTGACTTGAATGCTAATCCCTTGTGGAGTAGACGAGAGTATGGGATCTTCTTATCTGCCAGTTGTGCTTTGAACCTGCAGATGGATTGGAGCCTGCCTTGTAGACCCCTCAACTGCTTTAATGTCCTGGATGCTTCCATATCGAGGATTTCCTTGACTTTGACGGGATCTACAACGATTCCTCTCATTGATACTATATATCCTAGGAGTTTTCCTGATTTTACCCAAAATACACACTTCTTTGAGTTGAGACGAACCTTATATTTTTCCAATCTATCAAAAATAGAGCTCAAGGCTACTATGTGGTCTTGTCTTGTTTTGAATTTTGCTCATATGTCATCTACGTAGTCTTCCACTATCTTATAGATCATGTCATGGAAAATTAGTGTCATGGCTCTTTGGTATGTTGCACCTATGTTCTTTAGCCCAAATGGCATCATGTTCTAGCAGTAGATCCCCCACAATAATGGGAACGTTGTCTTATGTTGGTCTTCCTTTGCTATCATAATTTGGTTGTATCTTGAGAAACCATCCATTTGGGATAGAATCTCATGTCTAGTTGTCATGTCCACTATCATGTCAATGTTGGGTAGTGGAAAGTCATCCTTAGGACATGCTTTTTTTAAGTCTCTGAAGTCTGTGCATATGTGGATGCCCCCATTCAACTTTGAAACTGGGACAAGATTTGATACCCATTCAAGATAGTCAATCAGGCATATGAACCCTACATCCACGAGCTTCTGCAATTCTACCTTTGCTAACAAGGCTATCTAGGGGTGAATCTTTCTCAACTTTTGTCTCATTGGCCTTGCCCCTGGATAGATAGCTAAGTGGTGAAACATGACTTCTGGACTGAGACCCGACATATCAACGTAGGTCCATGCAAAGTTCACTTTTCTTTCTCTCAAGAATGCAGCTAAGAGTTATTGTTCTTCTGACAGAAGTGACTCAGTGTATAAAGTGATATGTGGTAGTTCCTTTATGCCCAAGTTGACAAGATTGCACTATTCTACCAAGACTATTGATTTTTCTTAATGAAGAGAAGTAGGGGGAGATTGAATCCCTCATCCTCCAGTGCCTCAAAGAGGTTTTCACCATTGGATTCATCCTTTATTTTTATTATTTTATGGTCAAAGAGTGCCACAAAGTTGTTTTCACTAAAAGGCCTTGAGGTTATTCTCAATCTTTTGTTTTTGTTACTGAAGGACTCAATCATCTCCTCATAATCTGTGTGTGTGTCTAGTGTAATATCAAATCTATAATTTTGATCCTCACATGTTATTTTATCTTGTAATCCTAAGAATTATGAGAGTGCCTCATCACTTTTGAATGTGTCTAGAACCAGTGGTCCTCATTGGTCGTAATCGATGAGTTCGTGGTAGACCAGGCTTATCTTGTGGGGTTGATGGTTTGACTTAAAAGATGATGTGCTAATCATGAGTAAGGAAAAGTTTTCAAATACCATGGGAAGGCCTGTTATGGTTTCTTCGTCATCACTACTACTACAAATGTCAATGATATCAAAAGTGAAGCTATCTAATGGTAGACCTATAGATACGCATAATTGAAGGGCGGTTGTTGATAACTGAGGGGGAGTCATAATTTCTCTGATAAGGGTAACTCTGCCATGTAAGGTTATTCTTGGAGGGGTACATCCAAGGCCAATATTTCTCATTCGTCTTTCTACAATGATGGGCTCTAGTTGTCCATCGTTGTTCCTTTCAAGGCTTTCATTTCTATTGTAGCCCATACCGAGCATCATTTGTAGTCCTCTGCTTATTTCATCCATGGGACGGTTGGGTGCGGGCCTTTCATCTTGGTATAGTGATCTTGAAATTTCTCTTTCGTCCACAGTTTCCTGACTTAGATCCCCCTAGCATCAGAATCTAGAAGGATCTGTCTTGAAATTTTGGGTAGGTGTTTCAACCAGTTGAAGTCATCCATGTGACCTAGGAGATTAAGGTAACTCTCCTGCAAATATATATTTTTTCTTCATTTTATACTCCACAAACCGTTGTCTTGGATCATGAGCTTGATATCAGATATGCCAAGTATGGAGGGTGACTATGTCCCAGAAGTGGAGGCTATGTTGGTTGGGAAAATGTATGGGGTTGATAGGCCTTAATCATTCTTTAGAACTTGAAGAAATTTGTAGTATTTGGCTACCAAGCTCTTGCAATAAGCGAAAGGTTTAGGATCACCATGGATTGTGATCTCCTCATTCTAATATGAAGTTTTGATGCATTGGTGGAATTTTGAGGCAACCGCCTTCATTCCACAGAACCATGGGCATCCTAGGAGAATGTTGTAGGGAAAATCAAGGTCGAGGACCTAACATGTCGTTTCCATAGTAGCTGGTCCCACTTGGATTGGGATCTTGATAGTGCCTTGAGACACTCTTTCTTGGTCATCATATGCTCTAATGGTAATTCCTTTGTTGTTTTTGATGGATTCTTCTGAGATTCCCAAGTTCTCTATAAGTTTAAGAAAAACAATTTTGAGGTCCGCACCTCCATCCACCAAGACACTTTTGACCTTTTTCCTATGAACTGAGACTTGAAGGTGAAGTGCATAGTTGTGAGATGGTTGGGCAAGGAAGTCTTGATCGAAAAAGGTGAGGAGATTTGGAGTGACGATGTTGCCAACTATAGCTTGAAATTTTTCTGTATCAAGGTTAGCAGAAACAATGGACACAACTAATTCTTCATCAAGGATTTTCCTGTGGGCGGCGGAAATTTTTAGTAACTCCATGATAGAGATCTGAGCGGGGATTATTTTTAGCTGGTTAATAATTTTATAATCATAGGGAAAAACTTTCAGATTTGAGATGAGGGTCTTAGATGGCTCTGATGCCCCTATAATAGTAACCTTTCCACCACTTGTGGTGACTCCACAATCAACATTCACTCCTTTGACGCTAATGACAGTGACCATCTCATCTAGGCATGCGATGATGTCTTCGTATATAAGTTTTGAACTAGAATACTTTTATTTCCCTTTGTTGTTCCCTTGGTTATTTAATCGGTTGCTTCCTTGATTATTTCCCTGATTGTGATTGGGCATCAGATTCATGTATATTTTGAGATCGTGGTTGCTAGCAGGTTGTTTGACATTTATGATTTTATCCTCAATAAGGCATTGGATGATGTTTTTCAACCTCATGCAATTTGTGGTTGTATGCCCTTTGATTTTATAAAAATCACAAAGGAGATTTTTGTTGTACCATGGTGGTTTTTTCATGGGTTCAACATATTGCTTAGAAGTGGAGATTTAGATGAGGTTCTTTTATAACTAACTTCTTCATTATAGATTCGATTGGCTGCCCAAGGGCCATAAATTTATGCTTAGGGGGATACTTGTTTCGGGGATGTGGTCCTCCTTGATTGTTTAGAATATTGATTTGATTGTTCAGAGGTGGTGGTTTTTGTGCTATCTTACTGGGATGCACATTATTGTGATTGTGATTGTTTGGTTGATGATGGGTCTGGATGTTCTACTTAGGAGCACTAATGATGACTTTAGCATCGGCTACTCTGTCATTTGTGACATTTATATTCATTTCCCATGTGTGAGGTTTATCATTATAACTGGTGGATGGATGGTTCTCCTGATGTGAAGGAAGCATAGATGTGTCCCCTCGCATAGTAAGGGATCATTTGATGCTGAGTGCCTTAGGAATTAATTGGTCATATGTTGTGATGCATTGTAATTTTAGGTAAAATGCCAAGTTTTCATCCAGATTAGCTATGATAGTGCAAAATTTTTGCTCTTCTGGGATTGTCCACTTGCTTTGATTGGCCTTGGATTACCATTGTTGCAAGAAGGAACTGAATGAATCTATTTTTCCTTGTTTGAGTGCTAATAGTTCCTCTAGGGTAACAACTATGCCCATGTTGAATTCATAGTTCTTGAGGAATGCATCCATAATTTCTAGGAATTTTCTTATGCATGTGGGTAGATGAGAGAACCATTCCATGGCGGGACTGGTTAGGCTTCAAGGAAACAGTCTTATTAGGTATGTATCATTGTATCCAACTTCCATGCAATGAACTTGAAACTCTTTGATGTGATTTCCAGGGTTTCCCATCCCGTTATATTTGTCGAATTTAGGGATTTCAAAACCCTTTGGGAATGACCATTGTAAGACTCTTGTCAAAAGGATAGGGGCACAAATTTCCTGGTGTTTTAGTTTTTTTTCCTGAATGAAGGTCCAACAATTGCTACAAAAGCAGTTTGATTTGTACTTTAACATCATTTTTTCGATTAGGAGGTGGGATTGAATGTGTTTTGAGACGTCAGTGACATTTGATTGATGGGTGGGATATTGATGGGGGTTTGCTGCAATCTTTTTTGTGCATTCAATTCCTATTGATATGCTTGCATTTATACCAATAAAAAGTATTTGATTGACAGGAGGGGTATTGATGGGGTTTTCTGCAAGATTTGTCGTGTATTCAAGGCCTATTGATATGCATGCATTTGTACCAACAACACTTGTTGTTGGTCTTGTTGTTTTTATTCCAACAAATATTATTGTTGGTCCTACTGTTGTTGTTCCCATAAATATTGTTGTTGCACCAACAAAGCTTGTTGTTGGTCTAGATTTTGTTGCACCAACAAAGCTTGTTTTTGGTCTAGTTGTTGTTGCAGCAACAAAGCTTGCTGTTTAGCTTGTTGTTGTGCTTGAAAAAATATTATAGGGGTTGTTGGTATGCCTGGTGGATTTATTGTAGTTATGTGTGGTACTGTTCTTGTGCCTATTAAGCCTAGTGTTGGGCTTGAGCTTGAACCTGCACTTGTTGGGTAGCTTGTATTGCTTGCACAACTTGTGTGGCTTGTGCATCTTGTGCAGCTTATTGGGTGACTAATTATGTTTGCTCTTGTTGAGAGCCTTGTTGATTTTGTTGAAGTACCCTTTGATGGGTGGCCTTTTGAACTTCTTGAATCATGGTGATGAATGAGTTAGTCATGTTAACTTTTGGTGGAATTGCTGGCGGATTGGTGATGGTGTTAATTCTTGTGATGATCAGAACGGTCATGTTGGTGATTTGGATTTGAGGTGTGGTTTGTGTGATCGAGATGCTTGGTCCCTAGGAAATCATGTTTTGAGAAATTTTGGGAATGGTGGATGTGTTGACCATTGGGGTAGCTTGGATGGTTGCCAACTATTGTAATGTTGATGGAAAAATGAGAGGGTTTGGTATGATGCTCTAATTTTTTTGGTTTGAAAATTCGCGGATGGTCAGGGCAGAAGACCCAACCCAAGAGGTTATATAGATGTGAGTGGTAATTGAGGTAATGATGGTTTGTTCCCTTGAAAAAGTTCCAATGAGGAAGGATCAATGATCCCCCCTATCTCAAATAATCTACCCTCTCCTTGTGAAATCATGGGAAGTGAAGTTTTCATATCAAGGGGATAGATTGACATTACATGAAATGAGGATGAATCTGCATGATTATAGAATATGAACAAAACATAACGGTGTAACAGATTTACCAAGATAGAGTGGTATAATGTGGTGCTTGTACTCAACCTTCGATTGTTCACAAGGCAATGTTATTGGAGTTCTCGAAACATGGCGCTTCCCTTGTTAACAACTGGTGGGGTTCAAGCGATTGATGATATGACTTGGGGAATATCCTGACTGATGTTTGGGAGTCATACTGGGGGTATGTTCACAAGAGGCCTTTCTATATTGGTACTTATGTCAACGTCAGAAACTTTCGTTAACACATGTATATATAGAGAGGGATTAAGTTTCAACATGGCGTTGACAACTCTATGATTCTCAAGATTCTGAACAATTTTATTTATTTCCTCTTGCATCATTCCCAAGTCATCATCAACGATGTCCTCTACATGACCCTCCTCTTGAGGGTTTTGTGATTGTAGAGAGGAGTTGCTTGATCCTGCATGGTTTATTTCGAGGGTTGTTTGACTTAGGTCACTGGAAGTTAATGTTTCTTTAGTCATTTCCATGTTCTTCTTGTATTGAGATCTTGTTTGAACCATACAATAGATATCATTTGATGTTAATCATAGGCACAAAAAGAGAAGAACTAGGATAGGTTAAGGATGAAAAGTGATGATGGGGATGGGATAAATGGAAGATGGATGACATAGATGAATGAAACTCTTTGAAGAACCTTGGGAGAGATTCTAATCTTTTAGGGCTTGAATTGATTTGAACTTTGATTTGAAGATAAGTTTGACTAAGTGTGTTAAGCTAGACAAGATGATGATGAACTTGTAATCCCTAGGAAGTTTCATTATCCTAGAGTAAACTTGTACAAGAGGGTGATTTGACTAAGTGTGTTAAGCCAAATAAAGTGATTTTTTTAACTTATAAACCTTATGAAGTTGTGTTATCCTAGAGGTGAATTTTCTCAAGAGGATTGATAATTTGATTAGTTGTGTTAAGCCAAATAAGATGATTTTGATTTTTCCCTAAAAGTTTAGCATGATGATTCTTTCAAGGTTCTCAAGAGTTTCATTGTGAGATGATTTTTGATTTTGACAATTGAGGGATGGATGAGAGGTGAATTTTATCCTAGACTTGACATAGATGGAATCTTTCTTACAAGACCTCGGTATTTAAGAACATACCATACTTCCTATGTGAGAAAAGAAAATATTTGGAAAAGAGTTGGATTCTATTGATAATAGAACTTGTACAAACTTGAGTTCTTTGAATTCTTCTTGTAGAAATTATATACCAATCTTTCTCTAACTTCAAGAATCATAGATAGATTCTTTTCATAGGCTTTTGGACTAAGCTTTTTGAACCTTGGTTTCCGTATTTTTATTTTACAGGAAATCATTCGAGGGAACACATGTGTGGGGTTCAATTGTCTTTATCTTTGCTTAATGAGTTCCTTTTGCTACAAATAATGTCTTGCTTAAAGTTTCAAACTAAATGCCCATGTCTCAATTCTTTTTCATTCCACAAGGTCCATTATGTGAAAATCAAGGTTTCAAGAACATCATTTCCTAGATTGACCTTAGTTAAAACAAATGATGATTAAACCTAAGTACTTAGAAACATCTATGGATATAATCCCTAGCAAAAGCAAGAGAACTTAGATTTGTCAAAGGATATTTGTTTCTGTGGATGTTAAATCTGCAAATTGGTTAGTCAACATGATAAAAACAATGTAACAGAAATACACATCCTTATGAGATATTGCATCAAGTTAAATATGCTATATGAGACATTTAAACAAGAAAACCAAATGAAGCATATAAAATTTAAATACAAATCTATCCCATATTGGATTGGTGCAACTTAGTGGTGTAGGAAGCTGCCCTTTCCCAATCCTTGATAAGCAAGATTGCCAAATGATGAGCAAGATTAGTTCTCAAAATTAGAGAGTAACCTTGCAAATGAGAATGAGTTGTTGCTAAGCAAATGGTGTTGTGAAGAGCAAGATTGATTCTCAAATGAAGAGAGTAACCTTGCAATGAGAAAGTGTTGTGTCGTTTTGGAGAAATGCTTTGCATTTTATAGATTCAAGGGTAGGAGATTGAGTGATTTTGATGAATGTGGGATAATTCACAAACCAATGACATTGTGCCACTTGTCAAGTTGTGAGAGGGTGAGGAATGTACAAGTCTTGGCCAATGTGCCAATTTGAAATTCAAATTTGGATGAAATGACATATTTAGGGGGGATGAAAGGTGCAATAAATGCCATGTTTGACTTGTGCAAATAGCATTTAAAACCTTGTTGGAAGGGACAAGTCCCTTTTGGGGGAGAGATTCAAATTGGAAGAATATTCCATTTTGATTCCATTTTGAATGTAATTAGAGGAAATAATAAATCAAATAAATGATTTATTGGTGCAAGTGGGTGGGTTAGTTAAGAGTTTGGATTTGACTCTAGTTGAGTCAAAAGCTAGAGAATGATAATCATGATTAGAAGTTAATTAATTTAGATTAATTAACTTAGGGGATTTTTAGGGATTTGACATTTGATTAAATCAGTTTGATTTATTAGATCAAATGAGAAGAACATAAGGATTAAATAATTTGATTTATTTAATGAACCTTACGAAATTAATCAATAAATTGTCTTAGTTGATTAATAGGAGAATTCGATGCACGATGTTAGTTTTGCATGTCTACATTTTGCACCTCTTTAAAGCAATGTACTCGTTGCATTGGTTCAAAGAATGATGCTATTGACATCGAAATTAAAATTTTTTTGAGTTTTTCGGATGCCTCAGCGGAAAGAAATACGCTAGTACATTGCCCCCTCGAGAGATCGAGCGAAAAGATTGAGGTGGATCTCACGACAAAGAGGTTCAAAATGAATGTATGGATGGTTATACTATATGATCTATATGATAATGATGATGAAAATGAGACGTTTGGAAGATGCTTAGAATAACAAATCTATATTATCCAAAACATTCTAAATGATTATGAGATGGATGCAGAGTGGATAATGGTGTGCTATAATGATATGAAATGATTATGAAAGATGCAAGATGGATGCAGGATGGATGCATTGTTAGCATGAAAGAGGATAGAAGAATGAGAGGGATCAACCCTTGAATCCAAGAACATGCAAAAGTTTCAACAAACCGAGTTTATTAGCTATGATGATGAATGATAATGATGTATTGCTTATCCAAGGATGGGAGATATAAAGAGCATAACTTTCCTTATTTTTGATAACACACATAGGGGCGATGCATCAAGGTATAAAGAACCAGGATGGCATTGTGCCTAGTGTGATGGACTCTGAATCGACAATCAGATAGGAGTGCTCTTGTTCACACTTGACATACGAAAACCTTGTTAGGACGGACCCAACAAAGCAAGTATTCGCCAAGTTATTTTACAAGAACATCCAACAAGCACAACAGACAAAAAGATAATGATCATTGCCCCATTGCTTTCTCTCTAAACCTATTTTGTTTAGGCATCATCGAGAGGTCCTTGGAATCAGCGCAATATAAGATAAGTCAAAAAGACCAAGATAAAGTAAACAAACAAGCTAATGTTCTTCGTACCGCTAGCCAAGGCTAAACTAATGTGAGGTACCTGATGCTTATGTCCATCATGGGAAAGCTTCATCCTAGGACATGTAGTGATCAGGGTTTTGGTGAGACTGATTGGGTGATAAGCTATTGATACTCCGAGTTGATCAACTTGCTTGCTTATGGATCTAGACTCAAGACTTTGACAATTAGGTGTTCGCTTTTTGAACTTGCTAAACTTGCTTCTGACTAACTCACCAAAGGGTGAAAGCGACGATGCTTTATTATGAGTGATGAAAATCATGGGTGAAAGCGAGATGAAATGGGTGCACCATTTTGGGTTTTTTAGATATTTGGATGTTTTTGATATTTTGAAATGTTTTGAGGCTGTTTTTTTATTTTCAGATTTTTCAAGATTTGTGAATGTTTTTGGATTTTGTGTCAATTGACTTGACTGCAGATGAGATAGATGGGCAACGAATTGCCATTACGACGAACGCCTAACTAGATGGGCAAATGGATTGCTAATGCGACGGACACATAAATGAATGGGCAAACGAATTGCCAATGACGGACGCATAAATGAATGGGCAAACAGATTGCCAATGCGACGAACGCATAAAGGATTGACCTAATTGTAAAAAAGATAAGCAAACGAATGCCGATGTGATGGATGCCTAACTAGATGGGCAAATAGATGCCAATGCGACAGATGCATAAAGAATGACCTAAATGTAAAAAAGATAAGCAAACGAATGCCATTACGACGGATGCCTAAATGATGGGCAAACGGATGCCAATGCGACGGATGCATAAAGAATGACCTAAATGTAGAAAAGATAAGCAAATGAATGCCATTGTGACGGACGCCTAAAGGATGGGAAAACGGATGCCAATGCAACAGACGCATAAAGAATGACCTAATTGTCTTGAGGGATGATCAAAGATCAACCTTGCCTAAGTTCAAGCTCAGAGATGACATAGTTCGACAAGATGACTCTATTTTTGATTTTTCAGACTTTTTGAGATGTTTTGGATTTTTGAATGATATGGATTTTTTTGGATTTTTCGCATGATTTTGACGATTTGGAGGTGGATATGTGATGATATTAGTGCTTTGTTTTGGGATTTTGTTGAAAACCAAGCTAAGGTTGATTGATCAGATTGATGGATTGATTAGTTTGACTAAGTGTGTTAAGTCAAATGAAAGTGATAATGCACTTGTAATTCAAGGAAGTTGTGTTATCCTAGAGTAAACTCGTCCACTAGATGATAGTTTGACTAAGTATGTTAAGTCAAACAAGTTGATGATTGGATTCAATTGATCAAGATTGATGAAGCTTCATTGGGAACAAAATTGTTTTGATGATTTGATGTGACATTGACGTGCATATTAAATGCGACTAATATTGATTGTTTGGATTGATGTTCGATGAAAGATAAAACTTGGTAAGGAACATCGTCTGTCAAAATATGCCATGGGCTAGCGATTTGGATTTGGATCACAAATGCTTTAACCAGTTTGATTTCACATTTTCCAATGTTTGGATCACTTCATAAGTTGGAGGACATAGATCAAGATTTATTCTCGAAGGGAGATGCAAATATTTGCCCCCAGTGTCTAGAAATGTATGGAACGACCATCGGTGGATTCTTGGACAGACAGATGGACGAATGGGTATGGATCATCTTGCGATAAGATAATGGTGTTCAAAAAGCAGATGCACCTTTGGATAGTGGTTCAAGATTCAAATAGCGTTGGGTAGGATGGGATCAATGAAAATGACCCATGTCAAGATGTCTACCATAAGCAACTGTAAAGTGTGCTCCAAAATTTTATCAAGATCAAGGTAACTTGGACCTTGGATGCAGATGGATAAAAATGTGTTGGATAAATAGTTCATGGGTGAATGAATGATACAGCTCAAATGATGGCCTTATTATGGATGCGATAAGATGCTTTCTTCTGAACTGGCGCACGTAGATGCTAGATTCTACACATGACGCCTATTTGCCAGGTTTTCATCATGGTACCTGCCTAAAGCGCCATCGAAATGGTTTTCGCTAGAGGACAATTTTTTTCTTTACTGTTTTCAATCCTTTTTTTGATTTTTTTGTTGTCACCAAGACGCCTATTTTCCAGGTTTTCATCAAGGTGACCATTTTTTTCAGGACATTTTTTTCTATTTTTTTGTATTTTCTAAAAGATTTTAAGCTGATGTTGAACCACCTGGTGGTGTTGATGTTGATGCTTCTGTCATAACATGCCATCAGTATCTTGCTTGAAGAAGTTGCTTTGCCAAGATACGTGCACTTGAAAGCAACTTTTGAGAAATTTGTTCTACTTTTTCGATACCAGAGTTAACTTTGTCTTTGTGCATACATCGCGATAGAGCGCCTTCTATATCCTTATGATGAAGGGTCGTTCCCAACACATAGTCAATATGAGAATTGGATATCATGTGTGGAGGCATGAATGGAGTGTGTTTAGGAGTAAAATATGGATTAGTTGACAGTTTGGAACCTTTGACTCTCCAAACTTGAGAAGATGAGCAATAATGAGTGGATATGGAAGTGTGCATGGAATTAGGACCAACCGCTTGATATACTTTGTACATCGCTTGAGAAGCCTACTTTTTCCTTTATGGATGTATTTGATGGATACTTTTCCCTTTTTTATTTTTCCCAGTAGTTTCTTTGATTGATGGAGCTTGATAGGGATAGTCTTTCTTTGTATTTTTTGGTATCCATATGTATTTGATTTGTCCTTCATTCTTCATAGCTTCTTTTTCTTTGATAATGTTCTTCATGCTTTGATTCAAATCTTTCTTTTGATGTTGGCCCCAATTCGTGGATGGGGTGATGGGTGGATGAAGATTCATGACATGGCGGGTTGTAGTATTGGCATTGGTTTCATCATAAGGATTCTTCGTGCTCTCTATGTTGACGTTTGCTGGAGACGAAGTTGCCCCCAATTTTGTGGAAATATTACTGATATGTTGAGATCCCTTAATTGTCGAGTAACCAAGGCCTTGACAATTAGGATTTCCAAAAATTTGCACTGGTTCCAAGATACCCTGTTCATGTAGGCCTAATCCTCTGCCTTGATAATTCATCTGCTGAAAAAACTTATTTGCAATAGGATATGATTTACCTTGGAAACAAGGTGTTTCTCCTTCTCTGCTCTGTGGCGGATCTTCAAATGTCATAGCTCTTTCATTGATAAGATGATTTTCCCTTACAAAGGTGAGTGATCCAATTTTATAAGTGATAGGATCTTCCATAAGTGGGATGAATGCCTGATTGATATATTCAACTTGATCTTGTCACATATCAGATTGTAGTGCTTTTTCAAGAAGTGTTGATGCTTCGCTGTCTACACAAAAGTCTTCCTCATGACTCACTTCATAGGATGTTTCTGATTCATGAATTATGTACAAGCCTTCTTCATGATCCATTTCTAATATGTCTCTGCATTTCTCTACATCTCGATCATGTGTACAAATTTTAAGAGTAGGAGACTCTTGTTTTGAATGAAGATCATCTACAGGTCCATCCAAAGAAAGCATCTCATGGGTAGATGGAAGAGTATGTGCTATGCAGATATGGTCATCATTTGCAACATCTTGTATAGATAGGAGAGTGTCCATTATATCATTGTAGTAGCTTGGAGATACAAATTCTCGATCTTGAGTGATTTCAGAATTGCTTTCAACATGCTTTGGATCAATTTCTTGACATGGGTCAATTTCAAAGAATTGATTTCTTTCTTGGATATCTTCATTAGGCATAGGAAGATTCTCAAATGTCATGAGGTCAAAGGATGGCCATATGTTTTGGAGAGGATCATTGCTAGACCTTGGTGAAAGATGTTGATCATGCTTTGGAACAAATTCTTGAGATATGTCTTCTAACTCATTAGGTGATGTAGAGACATTTTCAACATTGTCATTAGTCAAAGGATCTTGATCATCATTTTGAATTATTATGGTGGGAATCAATTGCAAGTGTTGTTGTGGGAGTAAGGCCTGCGTTTTCTGCTGAGCCAACAACGCTTGTTGTTTTTCATGTTGTTTTTGTTCCAACAAAGCTTTTTGTTGGGCTCTTTGTTGTGCTACTTCTTCTTGGATTGCATGCAATAGTGCCCAAAATTCTGCTTGAGCTTGCGCTTGTTGGGCTACTTGAGCCGCTTGTGCTTGCTGAGCAACTAGCTGTGTAGCTTGTTGGGCTTGGAGTGCCTTTTTGCGGGAAGCTTCTTGAGCGGTTTGCAACATGATGGAGAATGAATTGGTCATGTTGTATTTTGGCGGTGGTGGAATGGGAATCGTGTTGATTGTTGGGATTGCTTGGATGGTTTCCATCTATTTTTATGGTATCGATGGAAAAATGGGATGATTTGGTGTGATGTTTTGATTTGGCATGATAGATTGAAATTGAACATTGTTGTGGTTGGGAATCATATTGCTTGGATTTAGGTAACTTTGATTTTGCATGGCGTTACCTTGACTTGGATCAATACCTAGAGTCGTCAACATATTGCTAGGATTTTGAACAACATTAGGGGGATTTGCAAACATGTCGACCCCAAAGTTTACCAAGTGTGGATTTGAAATGGTCATGTTTGGTAAAGTTGCACTTGGTATGTATGGATTTGGTGGGATAATGTTGTTTGGAAAACTCATGCATTGAGCATTTGGTTGATAGATTTGCAGATTTGGACTTGGATTTAAATCTATCATTGGGAAAGGTGTTCCAAACTTTGGATTGGGTATGCTCATATTTGTTGTACCATTGATGTTTGTATGAGATAATGCTCCCATGTATGCATTGTACAAGCTTTGAAAATCAAATGGTATTGCAAGGCCTGGATAGTTTGGTTGAATCGAATTGCTCATGATGGATGGATCAAGTTTATATTCCATGTCCCTCTTGTGTTGAGATCAAGTTTGAACCATAAAATGAAGATCAATTTTCAAGAATGTAAGAGATAAACCTCTAATTCTTTAGATCGGTCTAAACCTTAGGTTCAAAGAAGCAAAGAACTAGGATAATTGAAGGATCAAAGCGATAATGAGGATGAGATAAACGGAAGATGAGTGATATGGATGAATGGAACTCTTAAAGAAACTTTGAAAGAAATGCTAAAACTTTTAGGACTTTGATTTGATTGATTCGTGATTGGATTGATGGTTTGACTAGGTGTGTTAAGTCAAACAAAATGTGATAAATGTAATCGTAAAGCTCTAGGAAGTTGTGTTATCCATAGAGTGAACTCCTACAAGATGGTAGTTTGACTAAGTGTGTCAAGTCAAACAAGGTGATGATTTGATAATTTGGCTAGGTGTGTTAAGCCAAACAAGATGACCTTGTAAACCCTAGGTAGTTGTATTATCCAAGAGAGAACTCGTGTATAGTATGATGGTTTGACTAGTTGTGTTAATTCAAACAAAGTGATTTGATTTCACCTAGAAGTTTAGCATAATAGATGTTTACAAAGTTCCCAAGAGTTGTTGGTGAGATGGAAATTTGATTGATGTTGATGGTTCAGAGATGGATGAAAGTGATTGAATTTGATCCTAGACTTGTCCTAGAATAACACTTCTGCTTACAAGACCTCGGTGTTGAAGGACACGCTATATTTCCTATGAGAGGAAAGTAAACCTTTCAAACAATTTAGGATCTCAAGACGCTCCTCACGAGCTTTCACACTAAGCTTTTTAAACTTCAGTTTTCTGGGATTTTGATCATGTTAGAAAACACATGTGTAATCAAATTTGTCTTTTATCTTGTTTTAGTGAATCTTTTTTACCAAAATTTCTTGCTTGATTATGTTTTCAAACTGAATGTCTAATGTCCTGCTTTCATTTTCATTCCACAAGGTCCATTATGTGGAAATCGAGGAAAATAGGGCAAAAGTTCCTTATGTATATCCTTATTGGAAATAAATGATGGTAGAATTTGCACACTTAGAAACCTCTAGGAATGTGATCCCTAGGGAAAGCAAGAGTGGGAAAGTTCGTCAATAGGTATTTGTTTCCCACAAGGTGTTTGAAATTTCAAGGTTTTTGTGTATGTTTGTTTTCCAAATGTTTCCAAGATCAAGCAATGTGTTTTTTTTCCAAGCACTTTCACACTCCTAGGTTGATGAGACAATACCTTGTTGGGTTCCCACTTGGATAAATCCAGCTACGCATATCTTGTCTGAATGGCTAAATGTTTGATCACACTGGATCCCCTCCACGACACTCACTTATTCGGGTCAGCCAAGCATTAGTACCCATGAATCTCCCATGGCATACTTTCCATTTCCACAACAAGACTGCATGTATAACGTGGGGTAGCTTCAAATGACATGACCTTTTGCACCAACAAGATAGATAAGGTTTTGGCCTTTTTCTAGACAAAGGGTTCTAATTCGGGCATTCCGTTCGTGTGTGATTATCCAACATCAGCGAGAGTCCATTGCTGTCCATCTCGTTAGAATAATCCTCATGATATTGGCCTTTGTTCCAATATCCACACTTATATACCGGCTGGAAGTCGCTTGGCTTTAGCGTGTTCCCGGTTGGGTCGTTCCCTTGGGTGATTACTTTTTCCCACAAGGCAGGCCCTCTACGTTAACAAAAGCGAGCTAACATATCCCATCGTTCACACAACCTTTGTTGAAAAACAAAGGGGAGAACCTCTGCAATATATCGTGCTCACACTCGCATGTTTTGTTCAATTTTAGATCCCAAATCGAAGTGTGGAGGCAATATTTTTGACAACTTAATATCAGAAAAAGACTTCTGATTCTCAAGGTCGCCATGAGGCACAAGAGAAGCGCATACGTCTTTTCGATTGTATTACTTTGTGAAAAAGATTACAAAGCATGACAAACAGTTGTTCATTTTAAGTCCAAAAAGCAGTGATGAATTCGTTTTAAGCACCAAAATCCAAGTGTGAAGGTTGCTTTGTTCAATTTTAATCCCAAATTGAAATCTAGTAAGTGTCTAAGGTTCAATTTTAACCAACTTTGAAAAGATCAAGTCATTGATTGATTTTAAGCCCAAATTGAAAAGTGAGTTAGCTAAAAACAGAAAAAAAAGGTAGTAAATGGAAGCTCCAAGATTTAAAATAAGCATTAAAAAATGCTTTTTTCCAAGGTTTTGATTTAAAAATCTCCAAGTCCGCTTTGTTTGCCTCTGTTTTTCGTCTGATGCAAAGTCAACCTCCAATGTCAACCTTAAACTTTTTCCTCGCCTTCCTATAAGAGAAAAAGACAAATCATGTGAATACCAAATTGTTAAATTAAATTCATTTTTTAAGCACCAACATCAAATAATAGAATGTTTTTAAATGAGCATACTAATGATTTCAAACTAATGAAGCACTAATTAGAGTCTTGATTTGCAGATAGGTAATGTTAATCACTTAGGCTCCAAAATTCATGAATGAGCAATACCAATTAATGAGGCCGCCTGCAAAATGAATGACTTTAAGATATAAATACCAACTATGATTTTACTCTATTGCTACCATCTTATCTTCTAACTTGATAACTATGACCTTGATCCCTATAGTCACGACGTAAAAACTAGATTTGCAGGCCTACATTTCACATTTAATACTCCGTCCAAACCTCAATGAGTTTTCACAAAAGTCTTTTCCATGACATTTTCTTGTTTCACATGCCAACCAATAATCTTTGTTTCCCATAAGAACTCGTCATTACTAATGCTCTTACTGTTGCAAATTTCAAAACCGATTTAATGATGTTACCTTCTGGTTGACTCCTCGTGCTTTTATGAACAACAATTACTTGAGGGTGTCTCGAAAGATATTTGAGTATCAGCATTTTAAACATCTCCCCAAGACAATTAATGTTGTCGGCTGAGTACAGAGTTACCCATCCCTTTTATCATGCATGTGGAGGAATGGAAGTCTGCGCTGGACATGGGAGCTGCGAGAGGAAGTACGCAAACTATTTCTCAGAATACCTCAAAGAGACATTAGCTCATGGCCTGGGCAACAAAGAATTTATTGAAAAGTCATAAGAAAATGTTGTTGGCAGGTGTAAAGCTAAATCTGCTTGCGCCAGCATAGAAGCATAGAGAGGGCACACGAGTTGAAGCTAGTGTGACTAATAGGTGAATGATAACAAATATTTGCCTCTATCAAATCTGGGTACCTTGCACGACAGATAGAACATACATGAGAAATAAAGGATAACAAATATTTGGTGAGCTGTAGTCCAAAAGGTTTTAACTGTCAAGGAAATCTTATTAGATTGAGAGTTACGATCAAGATACTAATAATAAACACACCGCTCAACATTGATGTTTAGCTACCAAGATGTTGTTGGCAGATGAGAATGAAATGCTAGGGTTGGAATTATCGTCAATCAAGGAGATCAATCGGCTGTCAGAGTATCCCTAGATTATGTAATTATAAAATATGGCAGGTTTCATGTGCCCAACAAACACTTATTTAATATCTCTGTCAAGTCCTCAAAGTCTGCGAGTGAATCCTCCAAAATCTGTCTGAAGCAACCTGGTGGACTATCATAATGGTAATAACTTCTCCAAATTTTTCATAGAATCATATGCCATGCTAGAAATTCTCCTATCAATTGGTGCCTTTTTTGAATAAAATGGCAATAGCGGTTATGATAGGAAATAGTGGTTATCTCCATGCCTTATGTGCTATCCATGGTTTTCTTTTTTAAACGCCATTTACAGAAAAAGAAAGAGGGCGCAAAATTATTAGGGAAGGTATCCTTGTGTACAGTGCCAAAATGTGAGAGTGGCTAGTAGGCAATTGTAAGGTTAGAAAGATTTGGTGCCGGAGAACAGGTGGAAGTCCTTGCAAGAGATAGATCGATAGTAGAGTTGAAAAGACTCACATCAATGTAGAGTACTTTGGAAAGGCAGATCAACAAAGATTATGATCATCAAAATGAAAAGAACAGGTGAATACCTTCGCCGATAGGGATAATAAATTTGAAGCAAATTTTGATGTGGCTCTCATGTACGCTTTTTTTCTTTTTATTCATGGCTTCCTCCAAAGGAATTTGACAGAGAACATAAACTAGACTTTTAAGATTCACACTGTCAGGTCAGGGATGGATTTTAAATGTTTTCTTTGCGCCTTCTATTAGAATATACCTACAGATAGCTTCTAATTCTAAACTCCACAAGAAAAGCTAGGTTTTAGATTAAAACACTAATTATTGTTTATTTTCTTCAAACAAGACAATAAAATGTGATTTTAATCTGGTTCTTCCTTAAAGCCATCTGTAGATATATAAAAATCTTGCAAAATGCATTCCAACAAAGCTATCCCAAAGCATAAGAAATAGTATTTTCTTTCATAGCGAATGTAAAAAAAGAAAAAGCCCTCCTTATAGCGCCATTTTGTGGATGTTAAATATGCAAATTGGTTAGTCAACATGATAAAAACAATGTAACAAAAATACACATCTTTATGAGATATTGCATCAAGTTAAATATGCTATATGAGACAATTAAACAAGAAAACCAAATGAAGCATATAAAACTTAAATACAAATCTATCCCATATTGGATTGGTGCAACTTAGTGGTGTAGGAAGCTACCCTTTCCCAATCCTTGATAAGCAAGATTGTCAAATGATGAGCAAGATTAGTTCTCAAAATCAGAGAGTAACCTTGCAAATGAGAATGAGTTGTTGCTAAGCAAATGGTGTTGTGAAGAGCAAGATTGATTCTCAAATGAAGAGAGTAACCTTGCAATGAGAAAGTGTTGTGTTGTTTTGGAGAAATGCTTTGCATTTTATAGATTCAAGGGTAGGAGATTGAGTGATTTTGATGAATGTGGGATAATTCACAAACCAGTGACAAGGTGCCACTTGTCAAGTTGTGAGAGGGTGAGGAATGTGCAAGTCTTGGCCAATGTGCCAATTTGAAATTCAAATTTGGATGAAATGACATGTTTAGGGGGGATGAAAGGTGCAATAAATGCCATGTTTGACTTGTGCAAATAGCATTTAAAACCTTGTTGGAAGGGACAAGTCCCTTTTGGGGGGAAGATTCAAATTGGAAGAATATTCCATTTTGATTCCATTTTGAATGTAATTAGAGGAAATAATAAATCAAATAAATGATTTATTGGTGCAAGTGGGTGGGTTAGTTAAGAGTTTGGATTTGACTCTAGTTGAGTCAAAAGCTAGAGAATGATAATCATGATTAGAAGTTAATTAATTTAGATTAATTAACTTAGGGGATTTTAGGGATTTGACATTTGATTAAATCAGTTTGATTTATTAAATCAAATGAGAAGAACATAAGGATTAAATAATTTGATTTATTTAATGAACCTTAGGAAATTAATCAATAAATTGTCTTAATTGATTAATAGGAGAATTCGATGCACGATGTTAGTTTTGCATGTCTACAGTTTCCTCCAAGGAGTTTGAAATTTTGAAGCCTTTTGTGAATGTTTGTTTATAAATGTTTTAAGTCCCAAGCAATATATTTTTTGATTCCAAGAACATGTACAACCCGAGGATGAAGAGACAATATTTTTGTGCATTCCCACTTGGAGAAATCGAGCTGTGCATATTCAATGTAGATGATTAGATGCTTAACCAAACCATCTCCCCTCCATGGCACACACTTCTTGGGTTAGCCAAGCATCAATACCCATGAAACTACCATGTCATATTTTTCATCTCTACAATGGAAACGCATGTATACATGGGGCAACTTCAAAGGAAATGACCTTTTGCACCAACAAAATAGTTAAGGATTTGGCCTTTGCTAAATAAGGGTTTTAATTTGGAATTTTTGTTCATAGGAGTTGACTAATGCAGTGAGAGACCATTTTTTCCATTCTCATTGGAGCCAACCGCGTGATACTGGGCTTTGTTCTAGTATCCACTTTTATATCTCGTCTGGAAATAATCTTAGCTTTAGAGTGTTACCGGTTGGTTCATTCCCTTGGTGATTGATTTTTCCCACAAGGCAGAGCCTGTAAGATAAACAAATGTGAGCAAACATATTCATAGTTCAATCAATCTTCATTTAGAAATAAAGGTAGAACACACACAATAGGTTTACTCACACTCGCAAGATGTTTTGTTCAATTTTAATCCCAAAATGAAATGTGGATATAATTGCTTTACTCAACTTAAGATCACCAAAAGGCCTTCTGATTCTCAAGATTGTTGTGAGGTGGAAGAGAAGTGCATGCATCCTCTTTATGGTATTACTTTGAGTAAGCAATTAAAAAAAAAAGAAACACTTGTTCATTTTAAGTCCACAAAGCAAAAGTTAATTCTTTTTATAGCACAAAATCAAATGTGGAATTTTCCTTGTTCAATTGTTAAACCTTAAACCAAATCTAGTAAGTTTTTTCAAAAGTTAATTTTAAGCCTTTTGTTTGCAAACTTTGAGAGAAAATTTTTATTTTTCTTTTTATGGCCCAAAAGGAAATTTAGTGTTCCCTAAAGCATGAAAGATAACAAATTTCTTAAGAGAGATTGATAATTCTATAAGAGTGTTAAACAACACTAAAGTGTTAAAAAACACTTGGTATAAGATGAGAATAATGTCATAATGTAACCTTTGACTTTTATTAAAACCAAAATATATAGAGACATCAAACAAGTTAATAGCTCAAAAAGTTAAAAACAAAAAGGCACATGTTAAAAAAAATTTAAATTTTAACATTTTACTATCATCGAATGACGTAGTTAGGAAATGCAGAAGAGTTTAGAAATCTAGTGGCACAATATAGTGTTGCATATAACTAAGAGCGATGCTCTACAGTAGGATAGAGAATGCAAAGTAGACGCTATTTTAGCCTAGTGGTGCAGTTTCAAAATTTGAAATTTGTGGGCGGGAAGACAGATACAATGGAGTTTTGAGTTTGGAGTAGTGCAATATAGTGTCATCTGATTGATAGTGGTGCAATATGGCACCACCAAACTATGGGTGGTGCAATTTCTTGTAGGCACAAAAAAATGTCAAAAAACCATAGATTTTTGGAAAATCGTGATGAATTTCTCCAAATCAGCCCTCCTTCTAGCTTCAATATGTGAAACCCAATCCTAGACCTACACAAACATGAGAAAAAAACCCATAATTAGGTTCATATGCAAGTAAGAACAAGGATTCCCCATGAAATCCATCTACAATGCTCAATAATAGAAATGAAATGAAGAAAAATATAGGAAACTAAATCAAATCTATTTAAGCAAATTCAAACACTTAATCCCATGGGGGAATTAGTGCCAATTATGTGTAGAAAGTGGCCCTTTCCCAACTTCTTTGTAAGCTTGATGATTTGATGGAGATTGATCCACTTTGGTTGAATTCTTGCATAACCTAGCTAAGAACTTGATAAAAATGGACATGCTTGAGGATGAAATTGAGTATAATAAACTTACTGAAATTGTGGATGAATAATGAGAAGGAAGGCCTCTCATTTATAGATTTCAAAATTGGAAGAATGAGAAATATTGAGCAATGTGGGATCATTCAACATCCAATGGCCAAGTGCCATTTTTTAAGATGTGAATGGATGAAGGTTGTGCACATTTTGATCAAAGTGCCAATAAATGATATTAGGTGAAATTTGAAATTAGTGAAATGACTTGTTGGAGAGGGAAGAAAATGGAGTTAATCTCACTTGGCTCAAGGAAAAAGGACTTGTAATGTGAAATAAATGCCTTTTTGGAAGGAATAAGTCCACTTGGATTTGAATTCAAATTTGAGGGAATATTCCCTTTTGATTCCAAGTTGAGGAAAAATAGATGAATTTATAAATCAATTAAATTGATTTATTGGTGCAAGTTGCAAAATCTAGAGGAATTAAGTGAGTGGGATTAAATTAACCAAGATTTAGTTAATTTAAGGAGAGATTAGCTTATTTGACAATTTTGACTTAGATTTTAGGATTAATTTAAATCAAAATGAGAGGAAGATTATTTAGACTTAATTAAATAAAGATTTTGATTTATTTAATTAATAGGAGATGTTGTTAGATTAAATTAAATAAGGTTTAATTTATTCAATTTAGTAGGATGACTTTAGATATTTAATTAAATAAAATGAATTATTTAATCAAATAAAGACATAGGCTTAATTAAATCAGATTGATTAATTTAATTAACAGGGGGTGATCCCACAAAGCTGGTTTACAATTTTTGAGAGGAACTGATTTTTGCTGAAATCACATATTTTTAGAAAATATAATGATTTAAGCCTTTAAAAGTTCCATTTTAAGGATTCCAATTGAAGAGGGTTTGATCAAACCACCTTGGATAGAACCTCGCTAGTTTTAAACCATACCTATAAATGAGTCTCCTTTACACCTATCAAATTCTGATAAAAATTTACTTTTGATTTACCTTTTGGGGGATCAAATAAATTCATTTAAAATTTATTCGAAATTATTATGGTAATCCTCTAAATGATCTATTCCACAAATATAATTTTAATATGTTTTGGTTTTATTATGTATGTGTTTTTTTAGTTTTATTAAACATAGGTTTTTCACTGAAATTTAGTCAAGCTCTCTGTTTTGAACATGTGGAAAAATAGAAAATTATAAAAATATTTTTTTTTTAAAATATGTTCGTGCTAGGCATTGATTTCCTTGATCCATTAAAAAAATAAAAATTGAATTGTGATACGTTTAGAAAAAGTTATGTTGTATACAGTTTGCCTATGTCTAAATTGCAATTAGTTTGACTTCGAAAGTCTATTAAGGAAAAAATATTCCATAAAAAACTATGAGATGAAATGAAAGTGCTAGATGTCAAAGTTACAAATCTAAATTAAAAATAAAATAAAATTATCCTTCATACAAAAAAAATTATGTTGTATACGGTGAACGTCACTTTTTAAAAATGTTGTTTTCCGAAAAAAAACTAGTTTTCGTGGGAGATGGAAAAATAAGTGCAATCTTATTCCAAAAATTTTGAAAAAAATATTTTTAGAATCTAGAGACAAAATGTGATGAAATTCTAGTTTTCATCATCTTCAAATTCCTCACAGTTTAGCCGCTATAGGTGCCCGAATGTGAAGATTTAGTTAAAAATAATAATTTTAGTGTCCAGTTTGCCCAAAAATTGTAAACCACTATTGTGGGATCACCTAGGGAAGAATGACTTAATCAAATAAAAATAATTTATTTAATCAAGAGAGGAAATATGGTGAATTTAATCAAATAAATATTAATTAATTAAATTAATTTGTAAACAGGGTGATTTAGGAAGAAACGAAGTTAGAAAGATCAGGATCAAGTGTGTAGGATCGAATTGTATATTTTTCATGTCTACACTTCCTATAGCAACTGAATTTCCTCCATTGACAACTGAGTCATAGACTCTAGAAGGAAGTGAAACTATTTCCCTCTAAGATGTTGTCTAGCTCAAGGAGGCACCTAAGAGACAAATATTACATCAAATAAGTCCTAAAAAAATCATTCAACATCACTAAAGTTGTTCTAATACACTTTTTAGACAAAATGGACACCTAGAGCATTTATGGATGAAGGCCTAGGACATTCTATCTATTCTGGGACACTTTGCACCAAAGTGGGACATTGTGCCCCAAAGTGGTACACTTTGTGCCAAAGTGGAACACTTTGCGCAAAGCAGGACACTTTGCGCAAGGTGGGACAATTCGCACCAAAGCGGGACACTTTGCGCCAAAGCGAGACACTTTGCACCAAAGTGGAACACTTTGCACCAAAGTGGGACACTTTGCACCAAAGTGGGATGCTTTGTGAAAATATATTCTAAGATCATAAAATTACTTAGATTACATGAAAAACTACAGTATAGGTATGAAAATGAAGAAAATGCAAGGAAAAATTCACTCATTGTACACAGGAGGATTCCCTATTGTGCGTCGTCATGAACCAGGTCCAATCTCGAAGGATTGTAAATCTCGCAACTGGGCATCTTAGCTTACTCTGAACCAATGTAAATTTGCATCAAGGTAAAAGTTAAATGAATAATGAAACAAGTCATTTTCAATAGTATATAGTAAAACCCTAGAATATAAAGCGTGTTCATTTAAAATGGGAAGTTCACTAAAATCGCCATATTGGGGGCTAGAGGACTCCATTTTTGATGTTGTTTGTTGTGTTGGATTAGTAATTCCACTCCCATTCTCATCAATTATTTATCACTTTATGGTATGGTACTTGTAATTACCCTATGATACAACTTGTGTAATTCGATGTGGTTTCATTCTCACCTTGATTACACCTCCATAAAGCAAGTGAAATCAAGGGGGAATACTTCTTCCCTTGAATTCAATTCTCCGTAGAAGTTTGATAAGAGGATTTTCTAGCAACTAATGAATATGTGTTGTAGGATACAATTCCTAACATTATGGTTTTGTAGGTAGCTACAATGGGGGCTTTGAATTTTCATTAATAAATCCTTATGAGTATCCTTTTCATAGTAGTTATTTCCTTTACCTTGCATATTCACGTAGTAGCATATGGTTGCTAAAGTTGGGGATAAATGTAGTGTCAAAAAAAATAATCCTTTTTTACACTTTATTTGAGGTAATTGCCACATACTTATGCTTTGGTGTGGTGTTGTAAGGTGTTGTACTCATTTACACCTCTCTAGGTTCCTTATTTAATTAAAATATATTTAAATTTCACCTTTTACAAGAGTGTTGTAAAGTGTTGTAAGATATTTTCACACTTTTCTAAAGTCTATTCATCTAATTAAGCCTAATAGACCCCTCTTTAACTTAAATAAGGCCCTATTTATGGTGTTCTAAAGTGTTTAAACACACTTTTACATGTATATAAGATGGTATTAATTAATGGTGGTTCATTAGAATTAATCTCCCCCTTAATTCAAATTCAATTGCAACTCCCAAGGATCAATCCCAACACTTGGAAATTAAATGACATAACCTTGAAGGTAGCATATTTTGATTCCCAGAAAGTTTGTTAGGACCGATTCACCACTAAGGGCGAATGGGTCATCCCTTAATAGGATCACACTTTCTTGGCATATTCTAAATGGGTTTTTGAACCCCTTTTCACCCCTTGGAGCTTGGTCCTGGAAAGTGATCCAGGACCCATTTGCACAAGGTTGTGAATAGGTCATCCCTTAATAAGGATCCTCTTTTTGAATTTCATCTTGGCAAGATTTTAATCAATTTCATTTCCAAATTTGAGGCAGGCCCGAATTCTTTAAATTTTAGGGTTAAATCTCTAATTTAGTATCAAAACAAGGTTATTTGACATAATTTCATCCAAAAAATCTAAGAAGAATAGAGAAATATTACATGCAAACAAGACAAAGTATTCAAGCAAAAGTGAATTTTGGGGCAACATTTCAAGATCTTCAAGCTCATTTTGTATCCAAGATCAAACATTGTTAATGGTTGATGATAGATTCCTATGGAGAATCATGAAGGATTCTAGGTGTTGGGAGATGCAAAAGTCATACAACCAAGCCTAAGGACTTGTGTCTGGAT
Organism: Sequoiadendron giganteum; assembly: GCA_007115665.2. Classification (NCBI taxonomy): domain Eukaryota; kingdom Viridiplantae; phylum Streptophyta; class Pinopsida; order Cupressales; family Cupressaceae; genus Sequoiadendron; species Sequoiadendron giganteum. The sequence continues at coordinate 226,177,532 of CM021100.1, forward strand.
TGATTCCATCTTCTATAATCATCCTATTTGTAACCTACAAGACGTATTTTTCAAATTTGTGATTCATTAGAGGGATTGGATATCTTTTTTAGTGATTCATCTACATTGTTCACATTACCTTCAAGGGTTTTATCCTAACACAATGGGGTAGAATTTCCTTTATATTCTCTTGGATCTTAGTCTTAGACACACTTAAGATTGAGATCACACACACTATTACATGTTTCGGACTTGTATTCATCTTTGAAGGTTTACTTACCAACAAGGAGTTTGAATTAGAAGGAAAACCCCCATCCCCAAACAAGCTATCAATTTTTTCTTTCAAGTTTTAGGCATATCCAGATTTGAAAACATGAAACTCAAAGTGCAAGGGAGAAGAGAAAACTTGGAAGTTGCATCTTAGATTCAGATATTTCTAGAAAACCCTAACAGGACCCATTCACCTTTAAGGGTGAATGAATCCCTGTTAAGGGCTGATATGCATCAGATTCTAGACATTTCAAGCTCTCGTTTCCAATTTAGAGCTCCCTGAAAAGGCCTACTAGGACCCATTCACCTTTGGTGGTGAATGAGTCCTTGTTGACAAACAAAAAAGATAGATTTCACTAGGTGCACAACATAATTACCTTCCTATTCCTCCAGATAAATTTTAGTTTATTTTTTGTTTTGTGTTCAATTTATGCATTAAACATACGATTAGGGTTTATTCATTAGTTTAATTCCTTCTCCCTCAAATTAAGATCCAACTCACTATCTTATCCTTGCATAAATGAAAGAGTGTCAAATCCCTCAATTTTGATTCAATTCATGTATGGGATTGATAGTTGTTTCAAGATTATAGGATCTCATCTATTCAACGAAAAATCCCTTGTTGAAAGAAGGTGGACTTGATGCATTCTCATCCTCCTATTTTCACCACGTTTTAGCCCCCAAAAAGTGGCTTAATGAGAAATTTATGCCAAGTCTATAAGATCTCATTGTACTAACCATGCCAAATTTATCCCTTTGATAGCTCTAATAGGGCACCACAAAATAAAAAAAAAATATATATCTTCATAAGGTTAACAAGCTATATTATGCTAAACACTTATGAAAAAAATATAAATAAAGGTTTGTTTAAAGGGATATTCCTTAGTCCATGCAAAGTCTCATCTTAGGGAGCATCATGCCTAATTTCTCAAAGAGAGGACCAATCATGGATAATAGATTAAAAATATTAGGTAATGCAATGTGTAGCATCACCACTAAGAGGAAATTCATATGCCAAGAAGTATCACACTCTTAGAAGACATCAAACCCAATGAAACCACCAAGAAAAAAATGCATCACAAGAAGAAAGAAAATCACACAATGAAACATAAGGAATATCAAATTTAAAAAAATTATAATTCTAATGTATGGCTCCACTTTAAAGAAATTTCTAGCACCATTGTTGTGAGAAATTTACTTTACAGTATCCAATAATAAAAGCTAAATAATAAAGAGACATTAGGGCTTATTCAAAAATCCCTATGCCAAGTAATATGTTCCCGAATTAAGCTATTTTATGAAAAATGGAAGAAGGGGTTTACCCCAACATGAAATTCCAAACACATAAGGGATCCACATATTTAGGTGCAATATATATTTTATTCAATGTGATTATATAGCTTAGAAATGTCATCATTCCCCAAATACTCATAGAATTAGAAGAATGACAAGTAGAGAGTGAAACCAAAGAAAACGTTTTTGGATCAACATGGAAGAGACATAAATGTTTCAGTGCCTTGCATCATCTCCAAAAGGAAAACACAAGACAAAATACAAGAAATAAATATTTACAACATATAGAAGAATATAGATATTGTTGGCAGATGGTCAGCACTCCCCTCGAGATTCGTGACATGGACTAACCACCTTCTATGGATCTGTCAACGTTGGAAGTTGTATCAAGCATTAACAGGTAGATATTTTGGTGCAATGAAAACTATGGGGCTAATAATTGGTATCAGAGCCAAAGGTGTTGGGTTTGAATTCCCTCGGGTAACGTTGAGCGGCAATTTGTTGGCAGATGCTAAGCACTCCCCTTGGGATTTGTGACATGGACTAGCTACCTCCAGTGGATCTATTAACTCTGACAATTGTATCATGCATTAATAGGTCAATCTTTTGGTGCAATAGAAATTGTGGGGCCAAAAAATATAAATAGAGGAATGTACATGAAGAAGGATACATCAAACCGAATAGTACAGGGATGAAATCATTGGAAATACGATGCTCGACCTTTTAGGAGATGGAACAATTAGGGGACCTATTTCACACCTCATTTCACTTGGAAACCAAGATCCCTCAACCAAGTGACTCAATTGAGGGAAGGACTATTAGTAGGGAGTGAAATAGAAGAAAATGGTTTCTTTACGATTTAGGACATAACACAACACATTTCACAACATTAATTCTAGGAAAACCCTAGAGATATCAATCTAAAGTATGATTATTGTTGTGCTAGGATTTGATTATAAACTAAAAAGGGGTTCACCTCCAAGCTAGGGTTTGGAAAGACTAATGAAATTCAAGACCTAATGCTTAAACCTAATGCAATGCAAGATTTTGCTAAATCATCTAGGAAAGCATGTAAAACATAATACCTAGAGGTGAGAAATCAGAAGTGTGAACCTAGAAAGTTGTAGAGCCTTGGATAAATAATTGAAATGATGAAAAAAATAAATTTAATGTTGACTGGGACTCACACGAACCTAGGCAATTTAGTCCCAGATTAGGGTTTCTAGGTAGGAACAAAAATCTGGCAGCGATCTGACTGAAACTCCTCAAATCTACAAATTTTCCGATATTGGGATTCATATTCCATAAGTGGTGTATCATTATAGTTAGGTTTTTCTATAAATTCAAAGTCTAAATCTACTCTTAAATTTCTTATTTTTCCTTTCAACTTGATTTCCACATCTGAAACTCTAATTTGTAACTTGAAGTTGTCTTTCAATGATCTCCATTGCTAAGGTGACAACTTTGAACACTTGAAAACTTTCTCCAAACTTTCTCTTCAATGTGTCTTCAACCTAGATCTACAAATAACACACTAAAGAGAGGGAAAAATGTTGTTTTGTTAGTGGAAAGGGGTTTTCCTTGGTCAAACCCATGTTTTGGTAATCAAACCTTTGATTGAAATGAAATAGAAAATAAGAATGATGAATGAACAAAATGTAATATTCTGACTCACCAAACCCTAGCAATAAATTTTTGCAAACATGTATGAAGTGGCTCCAATGGATGTAGATCTTGAATCTTGCTTGAATGTGATAGATCTTGAATTGAATGATAGCTTGAATCATAAAACCCTACATCACAATTGTTAGCTCAAAAACAAACATGATGCTTGATGGTTGAAGAATGCTCTAAATCACTTGATAATCATACCTTGATGAATTTTGATTGCTTCCTTGATCAGAAATTTTCTATAATGCATGAATACTTGAAAGGTTGGTCTGAAAATGAGTGAAAGAAACTTGCATTTATACTTATTTATGCCAAATTTCCTAAAATTACAATACTATAAGTAGACATCAGATCTAGGAGAATAAAATCCTACCAATAATTTGAATTAAATTTGATTTTTGGACACATGGGACTCATATTCCAAAAGTGGCGTATGAGTCCAATTAGGCATAACTATGGGTAAATTTGAAGAAAATGCTTAGAATGATGAAAATTCTAGATTGGGCCCCAAAAACCTAGGCGAGACTCATATTTTCCAGGTGGTGTATGATTCCCAGATCACTAAATCTAGGCCACACAACCTAAAAACACCTGAATTATGATTAGATGTTGATTTATGTTGGGATTATCATTAGAAAGATGCATTAAACATGGTTTGTGGATGTATAATAAGGCAGAAATTAGGTTCATTTAGTTAACAAGTGCCCAAGATCTAATGTGAATATGTTACATATTATGACACTAAATCAAGGCCATGTTAGGGAGTAATTTTTACATCATTACATCTTGCCCTGAATTTAGTGAGATGAGGAACTCGCTTCCAACTCACACTAAAGTTGACCAACACACATCAAGAGGGGTCCATATATACCAATGCTAGTAAGATAGGATGACCATGATCAAGTGGGCCATGCAAGCCCCCAATACCAAGGTCCTATGGCAAACCAACATAGGCACAAAAGAAAACACGTGAAAATGATATAAAGAGAAACATTAAGGCACACACATACACTACCAAAGAGAAAGCGAGGAAAAATATAACAAAAGAGGGATGGATCAAGATTTGACTATTTGTCCAGTATGATGTGGATCAAATTTAGGATGTTTGTCCAAAAAATCATGCTTACTCTAAGACAATGAAACTTTTGGCTGTCCGCTGGGTGAGAAATCTAAAAGGGTGAGACACATACACATGCAAGTGGTTGCCCTCACACACACATGTGAGTGGATAAGAGAAATTCATGCCTAGGTTCAACTTCCCATCCAACCATACTAAATTTATACCTCCTGATAACTTTAATAAGGTTCCACACAACAATTAACTTAAAGCTTCATGAGGCAAGCAAATCTTCATATGCTTGGAACTCATGAAAAAACAAAATTGCTCCATATGCAAGAAAAGGTTGTTATGCAAGGTGGTCATATAATTTAAATTATAAATACAAAAATAATGTAAAGAAAATTCAAAGGATTCTTTCTTAGTTCATGTGAGGTCTTACACTTAGAGAACATTATGTCTAATGTCTCCAAGAGAGGACGAATCGAAGAATAAAAGATTCACACCTTAGGGGATGCAGTGTGTTGCATCAAGCCACTAAGAGGAATAAATAGTCCAAGACAAATCACACTCTTGAGGTACATTACACCGAATGTCACCACAAAGAGGAAAATACATCACATGAAGTAAGAAGACTACACCATGAAACTTGCAAAATAGGAATACCAATGTATGCCTCCATTTTAAAGGAATTGCTAAACACCATATTTTGAGCAATTAGTTTAAAGTAGAAAATGATAAATGCTAACAAGAAGAAAGAAATGAGAGCTAACTCTGAAAGCAATATGCCAAGTAATATTTTTCAAAATAAAGATACATAATGAAGAGAGGTTTCCCCCAAAATGAAACTCCAAACACATAAGGGACCTATGGATTCAGGGTTAGTATGTTTCTGCAACAATGTTTTTAGAGAGCTTGAAACTATCATCATTCCAAAAATACTCATAGAGCTAGAAGAATGACAAAAGGAGAGGAAAAAAAAAAAAACTTTTGGGTCCACATGGTAGTAACATGAATGTCTCGACAACTTGTGTCATCCCCAAAAGGAAAACATAAGACAAATGAAAAATATAAGGAATTTTTTTTGGGTCAACATGGAAGAGACATGAAAGTCTCAATGCCTTACATCATCACCAAAATGAAAAAGGATTACAACATAGAGAAGAACTAAGGTACAAATAGAGGAATTCCACAAAGAGAGAGAGAGAGAGAGAGATAAACTAAACAAAAGAGTACAAGGGATCACATTACACGCATGCAATCACACAAAAGAACAAGAAATAATACAAAAGAATAGTAAGGCACATGTGATTAAACCTAAATCGGGTCATCCACATCTCAATCATGTTCATTGTATAGAAAAGGCAGACAAATAGCCAAAGGGAAAACGATATGTCCAAAACTATGACAAGGCTAACAAATTCTTGCTTGCATTGAGTGCAAGACAAGAATGAGCCCAGGTGTGTGATGGGAAGGAGCTCCTTGCATCTTGGAATAATTTCCAATAAATGTATACATTTAATAGTGAGAATGTTATTATTATTCAACTATTACATAGTAGGGTCCCGCTTTAAGGGCCTATTTCTATGATTTTTTTTTTTTGAAGGATCCTTATTTAAGTATGACACTCATTAGTAAGATGCTCAAGAGTTTGATGGCATGCACAATACTTTGTGTTATCTTTAGGAATTTTTATTCTAGTAGGGGGTGGTAGTTTAAGTTGACCTATGTCTATAAGATGTTCCATATGTCATTCAATTTTTGTTTGAGTATGTAATAATGGTAATGGTTTGAGGTTGTAAGGTCCCTTTTTTTTACTATATTCACTATTTTCTTGAGTTTAATGTTGAGGAGGAAGACCTAAGATGATCCTATCATATCTAGCATCATTACAAATCATTGGTTTTTCTTTAGGAAGGAGGATCTTGATAGCCAATGATTTGTAATGATGCTAAATATGATAGGATCACTTCATTGCATCATTACTAATTTAAACTAGGTGCAATGAAGTGAATGAAACTAAAATTTTGGAAACTAAGAAAAAGGTTATCAACAACAAACAGGAGCACAAAAATAAAGTTTGAATTTTGGAAAATGCAGTTTAAAATCTTCATTGGGACTAAATTGCCCAAAGGGGCATATGAGTCCCAATCAGGCTTTTTCTCATAATTTTCAAAAAAAATTGAGTGATTTTTATGATTTTTAGTTTGTATGATCTGTAGCCTAAATGAAAATGTATATTTCAGATGATATTTAGTGATGCAAGATGCAAAAATGCAACCTATATGCACTTTCACTAACGCAATATTTAGAGATCCTAGATGCAAATTAACTAGTGCAAACCTTAATGAAAAGTTAATTCAAGCAAGATCTAGGACTATGATGCACTCCAAATTAGAAAATGACGTGTTCTAAATTTAGGTTCACCAAAATAAAATTGAAGAAAATAATTTCTTTATCCTTTAGGACAGAAAACTACACATTTCACAACATTCATTCAAGGAAAACCCTATAGATCTCAATCTAAAGTATGCAAAGGATAAAGAGATCTTGCAATTTACGGTTGTCCTAGGGTATTTTTATAAACTAAAGAGGGGTTCACCACCAAGACATGTCTTGGAATGACTACTGAAATGCAAGAATTAATACTTAAACCTAATGCAATGTAACATTTCACTAAATGACCTAGAAAAGCCTGTAAACAATATAGGGAGGTGATAAATCAGAAGTGTGCACCTGGAAACTTGTAGAGGATTGGATGAAGGCTTGAAATTTTGAAAAAAATAAATTTAATGTTGACTGGGACTCATACACCCGAGTGTGTGATTTAGTCCAGTATTAGGGTTTTTGGGTAGGAACAAAAATCTAGCAGAGATCTGACTAAAACTCCTACAATCTACAAATTATCCTTTACTAGGACTCATACACGAGAAGTATCATATTACTCCAATTATGATTTTCTAGAAACTCAAAGTTTGATTCTACTCTTCAATGTTTGTGATGTCCTTTCCATCTGATTTCTGGATACGAAACTTTGATTTTCAACCTATATATGTCTTTCAATGATCTCCAATGCTAAGGTGACAACTTTGACAACTTTCTCCAAACTCTATCTTCAATGTTTCTTTAGCCTAGATCTATAAATCACGCACTAAAGAGAGGGGAAAATGTTTTTTTGTTAGTGGAAAGGGGTTTTCCTTGGTCAAACCCCATTTTGGTAATCAAATGTTGAAATGAAATGAAATAGAAAATGAGAATGATGAATGAAAAAAATATAATATTGCAACTCACCAAACCTTAGCAATGAAGTCTTGAAAACATGCATGAAGTGGCTCCAATGGATGTAGATCTTGAATTGAATACTAGCTTGAATCATAAAACCCTACATCACAATTGTTAGCTCAAAAAAAAATATGATGCATGATGACTTTCACATAATTCTCAATTCTTGAATAATTCTCTAAATCACTTGATAATCATCCCTTGAAGACTCTTGAATGCTTTGTTGACCACAAATTTTCTATAATGCATGAATACTTGAAATCTTGGTATGAAAATGAGTGAAGGAAACTTGTATTTATACTTGTTTATGCCAAATTTCCTTAAATTACAACACTACAAGCCAATATTAGATCTATAAGAATAAAATCCATCCAAGAATTTGAATTAAATATTGTTTTGGTCCACTCATGAATCATATGCCAGAAGTGGCATATGAGTCCCATTAGGCATAACTATGGGACATTTTAAAAAATCCTTAGAATGATGGAAAATCTAGATTGAGTCACAAAAACTTAGGTGGAACTCATATGCTCAAGGTGGCATGTGAGTCCCAAATCACTAAATCTAGGCCACACAACCTAAAAAATATTGAATTATGATTGGATGTTGATTTATGTCAAAATTATCCTTGGTAAGATGCATTAAATAGGGCTTGTGGTTGTAAAATAAGGCCAATTAAAGTATAAAGGAGGCCAATTATTTAATAAAACCATATAAAAATGTGAATGTGTTTGACAACACTTTAAAACACTCTAAATAAGGAACCAATTAGGTTCATTTAGTTCATAAGGGCCCAAGACTTAATGGAAATATGTTAGACATATTACAACAATACATCAAGGCCATGTTAGGGAGTAATTTTTCCATCATTATAGGGAGGTTTTGTTAGGTATTATTGAATGGAGAGGTTCACCAATAAATGAATCTTCTAAGGAGAAACACAAACATGAATATAGTAAACCATAGAAAGTTAGAATATGAAAACAGATCACTAAACAAAAAGATACAAAAAAGTACCTAGAGGATCGAAGATGACTAACCAAGATCTGGAAGCATTGAAATTTGTTGATCTTGAGGTGCACTAGGACTCATATGCTAGATTAGACAATTTATCCCTAGTTTAGGGTTTCTACGTAGGATTTACAATCTTCTAGTGAGTGATCACAATCTACTAATAACTAATAAAAGAGCTATATGGGGACTCATATGCCCAAGGTGATGATTTAGCATCGTTATTAGGGTTTCATTGATATTTTTGTAGCATTTAGCGATCTTCTATAACTTTCGTCTTGTCCAATATTCAAGTAAAAAAAGTATGCATTATCATCTATAGGCGAGTTTCTGTGGAGATAATTTTTTTTTGAAAACTTTGACAACTTTCTTCAATCTTGCAACTTTGTCTTCGGAGGATCTTCAAGATCTAAAACACCTATATCTTGAATCACACATGAAGGGAGAATTTTTTTGATTTGTTAGTGGATATGGGGTTGCCTTGGTCAAACCCCATTTTGGTAATCAAACCTTAAAATGAAATAGAGAATCATGAAGGAACGATGAATGAACAAATACAATCTTGCAACTCAACAAACCCTAAAATTAAAGGTTGTAATATAATGTTAAATGACTCCAATTTATGTGGATCTTGACTCTTGATCTTGATATGAGATAATTTATTTGAATGTTTTCTTGAATCATAAAAACCTACATTACAAATGTTAGCTCACAAACACACATGTTGCATGATGACTTTGACATGATGATTGAATCTTGAATGCTACTCCAAATGCTTGATAATTTTCTCTTGAATGATCTTGTTAGCTCTCTTGATCATAAATTTACTATAATTCTTGAATAATTGAAAGCCTATATGACTTGTAAACTTGGTAGGATACTTGAATACTTGAATTACTAAGAAAAATTATGTTAAATAACCTTGTATTGATACTTGTTTATGGAAAATTTCTCAAAATTATAGTTCACTACAAGATGAAATCAAATCTAGGAGAATGTAATCGTACCAAGAATTAAATTCAAAATAAGTCCAAGCTAAAGTGAGACTCATACACCAACTTGGGACACAAACTTCAAGAAATGTTAAGTTCAATGCAATATTGAAGATTAAGTCTTGAAACCTAGGTGGGACACATATGCCCAAGGTGGTGTATGAGTCCTAGATCACTAGACTTGGAAAATACAACCCAAAAAAATGAATTATGATTGGTCATTTAATGAATATCAGGATTATCCTCAAAAAAATGCATTTAATTAAGCTTGTGGATGCAAACTAGGACCAATTAGGGCATAAAGAGGCCAATTTTGTAATAGGGAGGGCCCAAACAAGTGTGAAAATGTAAAGCGATAAATTTCCCTACACTACAATGGGATCACATTATGCACATGTAATCACACAAAGAACATGAAAATAAAACAAAGAAAAATACTAGTAAGGCACATGCGATTCAACCTATAGTAGGTTTTTTGCATCCCAATCTTGCTCTATATATACGGAAGGAGGAAAACTAGCCAATGAGAAAACATCAAGTGCCACACTAGGAAAAGGCTATCTAACCGCTTTCCACCACTAAATGTGGGTTAAGGATGATTTGAGATAAGTGATGAGAAGGATCTCCTTATAATAAAGAAAATGATTTGTAATGAATGTTAAACATGTAACAATGAGCACACTAGGACCCTACAACTATTACATGGAAAGGAGAAAATTGCATGCTTTTAGGGTGTTATCTCTATCATATCACATTTCTCAAGGACCCATCATAAGGAATGACACTCATTAGTACTATGCCCAAGAACTCTATGATATTGGCAATGAAACATTTTTGTGTTCTTATGTTTTGGTTTTTTATTTTCTCAGATGGGTGGTAATGTTAGAAGTCGTTTTATAAGAATTATGTGTAAGTTCCTTTTACTTGGAGACATGGGACAAGGGAATTTTAGCTTCTTGAACTTTTAAGGCCTTTTTTCTTTTCTTTTGGAAGGAGGAGGACCTAAGATGATCCTATCATCCTTATGAGACATTACTTCACAATTATGAGGGGAGGTGTTTGTATCCTTAGAAGATGTGGAGGGATAAGAATTTTGATATCCTAGTCCCTTAGTTTCTTCAATATGAATTTATAAAAAAAATTGAATTTCATTCTCATTAGTTATGTCACATCCCTGCTTAGTTAAGATCTTAAAGCCTTGGCCATAAGTTTCCTCTAGGTTGATGGGTGTTTTGGTCACTTTGTTAACATAATATGGATAGGTATGCACTTGATTAGAGGATACATGTTCGCTCATTATTAGAAATTTAGGCTTAGGTTGTGACTCAATTTTGATATGTAAAAGACCAAACACCTCAAGTGTTGGGATGATAGGGGGTGTTGGTTGTTGCATGGATGGCTAAAAGGATGAATTATTCTCAATATTGTTAAGACAATCATTTATGAAATTGTTCATATTATCATCATATTCTATAATGATGTAAACTTCATGAGGAAACTAATTAGGAGTTGTTTGAGCATGATTAGGCTCAATTACATTAGGATAATTTCTAAAAACACAACTTGAAACATCAACTAAAGATTTCAAAGACTTCCATAAGTTTCCAATGTACATGTCCATTGTTTGAAATACAATTTTGAAATCACACAATGCACTAAATTTATCAAATGAATCTAAATATTATCAATTTCACTTAATAAAAAATTTGTAAACTAAAATAGAAAACCAAAAAACAACAAAATAAAATGTAGAAATAGATGTTTTAATGCCCATAAAATAAGGAAATGACCTTGATAAGGGACTCATTTTCCCTGGGTTGAATGGGTCCTAGGTTAGGGTTTTTATATTTTTATATTTATATGTATATGTAGCATTAATTTCTTGAAATTCAAATAACACAAGCCAACATGTGAATATGGATTTGAAATCATTTTAATTCCACCAAAAACATAATTTAAATCTAGGTTATATATCTAAGTGAGGACCCACTTTCCCATGGGATAATGGGTCCTAGGTCACTTACCTAGGACACACATTTCTCAATGATAAGTGTTATGTTATGCAATTAATGAATGTCGGGTTTTCCTCTTTAAAAATTTAAATTAGTTAGGCTTGGATTTGAATTAAAGGGGCCAGTTAAGTAAAATTAACATCAATTAGTTCATAAAGCCCTAGATAAGTGTGAAAGTGTAAAGATACACTTTACAACACTAAAAATAAGGCACAATTAAGTCCATTTTATTAATAAGGCTTTAAACTTAATGCGAGTATGTAAAATACATATTACAACACTAAATTAAGGAATAATTTAGTTCATTTTGTATATTTAATTCCCAAATTAAATGTGAAAAAGGGATTTTTTTCCTACACTACAGGAGCTAACATTGTGATGTAGGTTTCATGATCAAGTCAAACATTCAAGGCATCATTTCAAGCAAGAATCAAAGTTCAAGATCCACATCCATTGAAGCCATTTCATGCAAGTTGTAGACATTCATTCAAGGACTTATCTAAGGGGTTTTTAAGTGGTGACATAGCTTTTTTCATTCTTCATTCCCTCTTTCATGCTTTTATTCATTTCAATTTTTGATTACTAAAACAAGGTTTGACCAAGGCAAGGCCCCATTCACCAAAAAAACCAATTTTCCTTCTTATCTCGTGTTTGCAGATCTAGGTGGAAGAAATCTTGAAGACCTCTTGAAGAGAAAATTTGAAGTTGTAAAATTTGTCAAAATTATTATCATCTCATGAAAAATTATCTATAAAATTTATTTATGAAATTTTGACACTGCCACCTAGACAAATTAGAAGCTACATATTTGTGTTAGAGGCTCCCGAAAGTTATAGAAAAACCATGAGAAAAGACCCATTCGCCCATGGGAGAATGAGTCCTAGTCAACCTTTAGAAACTCACTTTTGGTGACTTGTAAACACATTTCTATCCCTCCTAGATCTACAATTTGATTTCTATTTTTGTCAATATTGAGTTTAGTATTTTTGTTTCAAGTATTTGAATGTTTCTTGGTGTTGATTTTCTATTTTTACTTTTTTCTCCCCAAAGTGTTTCTTTATCTTGAACCTTGTCTTAGCACAAAAATGAAATCCTGAAGATTTTCAGAAAGGTTTGATGCACCTATGGTTTGTTAGTTTTTTCTTTATGAGGATCTCATTTCCTAATAAAATAAGGAAGATAGGTCCATCATAACCACCTTTCCACTTTTGGGGAATTCACCCTATTTTTCCTATGTTTCATCAACATAATCAAACAATAAGAAACAACGATCTCCTATCAATGAAACCAGAGATGCCAATAAACCCTCATTAGATAGAAGTAGAATCCAAAATTCCATCCATGACACAAAAAGACATTGCAAAATATCATCTACCATCAAATGAAGAATAAATATCATTTCCACAAGCTCTCAATAAAGTGTGACACGAAGCTCTCCATGACAGCATGATGACCATCTTCTAAATCAATATCGTCCATGGCCCAAATGCAATCAAAGAACTCAATACCATGAGCTACCAAAGGTAAGAGAACAAACAATGATCTCCAAACCATCACTATCAAAATATCCCACTACATCATCTAACCAAGCTATTAGATCCATGAGATCATGATAAAAACCTCCTCCATGAAGCTCAATCAAAACTATGATCCTCAAGCCAAGAAGATACAACATGAAAAACAAAAATAGGAGCCAATCTAACACCACTAAAAATTCATCTACATAAACAATCATGCCATGCCAAAATCCAAAATGTATAAGGAACATCCATGACACCATCATCACAAAAAAACATACCAGCAATATAGTCCAACTATTCCCCATATGTCTGCATAGCATAGTCAACAACATATGCCTCACATGAAGACTACACTTGGTAATACTGTCTCTCTTCCTTGATATACCAACTAGACTAGAACAATCATGTGACTAAAGCAAGCCACCAAATTGAAAATACATCATAATTGATGTATCTATGGGCATTAATAACCCATATCTATGTCATAAATACAACTAGTGAGTATAGATTTCCTACAATATTTCACATGTAGATACAACAATGCAACATAAAAATATAGTAATATACTAATAACCATGTTGAATGAGAGTAATCGAATATTTTACAAGTATACAATGACACAAGCACCAAATCACCAAGATTTAACTTTCCATAAATTAATAGAATCACCATAGTGAAAGAAACCCATAAATAGATCAGATTAAAGTAATAGAAAATAATCCATTTCAAAACAACTCCAAACCTTATCCACTATGTAGTGCTCCAAACAAGTATTTTTTTGACTATTTGAAGTCCAAAATCTGACTTCATATGCACAAGTTATGACCTCTCCAAGTCAAAAGGGAAAATTTGACTTCCAAGAAGTATTTCACTACAAAATAGAAAAATCTAGAAAACACAATCACACCACTATGTAGTGCTTAACAACAACTTTCCAATGAGTCCAAGAAGTTGCAAAACAAATGTCCTAGTCAAAAAGTATGTCCCCTAGAAAAGATTCCAAATTTTGGTATTGAACATAAATTAGGTTCACCCTTGGGCAGAGCAACCAGTGGTGGTTGTGCCCCACATGGTGCACCAATGGTGAACCTAACATCGATATGAAAATGGAATTAATTTAATATAAAATTTTAAACTAAGTGGAATTTTAAATTTGATGGCATAATTTAAATTTATATTTTTTGATAAAATAGTGATGGAAATTTAATTTTATTAGGTATTATTATAAATTTTAACCCCTCCTTGCTGGAGTATAGGACCACTGAGAGGGGGGGTGAATCAATGGTCTAATAAAATGAATTTCAACGCACCTGATTATGCACAGTCTGTAGTTGTTGTATGTTATCAAAATCACAAAGATGTGAAAATCAAAATACCACATTTAAATAAAGAATGATCAACCATGAAAAAGGAAACGTGTCATTAAGAAGAACCAAGACATAGGATTTATGAGTGGGAAAACCATAAAAGTGTGAAAAAACCACTCTGAACAATTGCTCTATTAAAACACTTGATATGTGCAAATTGTATGCCTCACTGGCTAACAGTCAAGCCTCACTAGCAACCATTCAAGCCTCACTGGAAATACAAGCCTCAGTAGCAAAGTAAGTCTCATTGACAATACAAACCTCATTGGAAAAACAAGCTTGACTAGAAATACAAGCCTTACTGGCAAAACAAGCCTGACTGGTTGTTTCCTATGCCTCACTGGAAAAAAATAATGTCATTTGACAATATTCAAAAGGGAAACAATAGAATATGGGGGGTTACCCTATTTCATATCAAAGCATTGCATAACCAAAGTTTCACCAAATATCTTCACACTTACCAAAGCATATTAACACTATTCTAACAAAGAATACATCTTTGTAATCTCAACATCGTCTTAAAAATCATATCTGCCCTGCCATCATGTTTAATAAAAAAACATACTCCTTAAAACAAACACACATTCAAAACTCCAAATTTGTAGAGCTGACCCAAATCATACCAATCTGCATAGAGAAAACATACTCCATGGTTTCAAACATACAAAGTTATTATTTAGAACTCTGATTAACTGCTATATCAACATTCTTCTTTGTATCTCCTCTTTGTAAGGACCTCGATCTAACCTGTAGAAGAAGACCCTATAATCACTGCCTATCATAGTTTTTAAATCAAAATAATCCATCACATCCTCTTCAAAACCACTTCATCTTCAATCTATATCACCTTACACCTTGAAATACAAAGAGCCTTACTAGAATCAATATCTTAGAATATACTTTACTTCACATGTATTTAAAAAAAACCCTCACTACAATCAGTTGATAGTAGATAATCAAGATCAAGACTCCTTAATTGGATACCATCAAAGACCATTTATCAATCTTCTCATCTTTAATCAAAGCTCCCATTATTTTCACATATCCTCTACTGATAACATTGGCATCATCTACATAACAAACATATGTCAGTCACTCTTTATGAAAGGTTTCAATAATATTTATTCAATTCCCAAAATTTGAATTAAAATTCATTAAATACCAAAAACAAACCTTTCTAAAACCAAAAAATCTCCTTATCTTCAAGACCACACACACCTCATTCATTCTCCATGCAAAAGGAAAAAAGATATCTTCAGATTTGGCACCAACTCAAAAAACAATCAATGACCATCCATATTCAATTAGAAACAAATAAAAAATAGTCCCATGATGTTCAAAATCCCTCCAAAGCTGTAACACAAGGAAATAAATATGTTGCTTCATAAAATTGCAATACAATTTTAACCTGGTCGATATGTTGCTTCATAAAATGAGGTTGGTTGAAGTATTTCTTGAAAACCTTAAGCAAATCACCTTAAATATTCATGACCAGTGACCATAGTTCACCTTCCAAATATGACACAAATAAACCTGTTATTAATCTAGTTATGTTTTAGAACGTTTAAATAATTGAAGCTTTTAGGTTTTGATGCCTTGAAAGCTACTATTGTAATTCTTGATGCTACTGAAGCTTTGATGCCTTGATACCTTGATGCCTTGATTCCCTGATACCTTGAAGCTTTTCTTCCTTGATACCTTGAATGAATCAATCAATCTCCAATCTTTATCAATCTTTGGAAAATAAAGAGCAAGTGCCTTTTGACTTATTGTTGAAGCATTATTATATCAACTGAACTTGTATTATAAACACATGAAAATAATGAACTCCATTGTAGGAGTGAAGTATGAAGACCAGCAAGAATAGAGTAAGTAGAGTTAGCATCCACCACACATCCATGTTCAATGGGTCATAAATGCATCTCCCAAAGAAGCAAAAAGTGAACATCAAGTGATCCTCTTAAAAATAATGTCAAGCAACTATGTAAAGTAATATTGTCCTTCAAACATATTGAAGTAGGGGTATGTGCAGGATCATCATGGAAAAAAAGGCCCTTAAGTGGTAATAAAATTTAGAAAAATTAGAGTTAGGAAACTTGACATAAAAATTGAATAAGTTATTTGTAGAAAATTGAATGTAGTTTATAAATTACTAGGTTTATTTACAAAAAAATAAAATCTATTTGGTGAAAATTTAAAATTTCAATACATTAGTACTTAAATTTCATGGAAAAAATAAGAAGCAGGTGTCCGTCTGATCGCCATAACCATATTAAAATGATAATATTTTAGATATAAGTAGAGGACTCATGTCCCGATGTGATGCATATTTTTTTGTAATTTTTTTCCAAGTAAATAATTAATTATAATTTTTTTATGACATTTTTAAAAAAATATAAAGACTCGTATGTCTGACCACCTTAACTTGGGAAAAATTTCATGAAATTCAATTTTTTTTTTTTAATCTTATAGTATGCAAAGCATATAATGTGACACATATTTTGGAGTAAAAAAATATGATACCGTTTAAAAGCTATAGATGTTTTTCAATCAACCTAAAAATCATAACTTTAGTTGTAATTAAATAGAAAATGAATAATAATAATTTATTAAATTCAAAGTAAAGCATAATTTCTATTGGTGGAAAGTTGAGAATCTCCTTTAAAAACCCTTTTCATTTCATCAATTTCAGGTAAAAAAAAAGTCGTCAGCCACATACCCATCATATTGCCACTTTTTGGCCCATCATGATCCTGCACATACCTATAGCATCTATATTACTTTTATTGTGAAGCAACATAAACAAGTAAAACCTTAGTTATCATGACTGTGAATACATCAAGAAGCACAAGCAACACTAGGGTATGTGTAGGATCATGATGGACCAAAAAGTGGTGATAGATAAGTGATATGATGGCCTATGTAGCTGATGACTTTTTTATAACCCAATATTGATGAAACAAACAGGTTTTTCAAAGGAGATTCTCAACTTTCCAACAATATAAATTATTTTTTACTCTGAATTTAATAAATTATTATTATTCATTTTCTATTTAAATTATTACTAATGTTCTGCTTGATAGGTTGATTGAAAAACATCCATAGCTTTCAAACGATATCACATTTTTTGAATCCAAGACATGTGTCACATTCTATGTTTCACATACTATAGGATTTAAAAAAATGAATTTCATGAAGTTTTGACCAAGTTAAGGGGGTCAAACATACGAGTTTTTTTATATTTTTTATAAATTGTAATAAAAAATTCATAATTAGTTATTTAATTGGGAAAAAAATACAAAAAAATATGCATCACATTGGGACATGAGTCCTCTACTTATATCTAAAATATTATAAAAAATATTACCATTTTATTGTGGTTAGGGTGGTTAGACAAACACCTACTTATTTTTTCCCTAAAATTTAAGTACTATTGCATTGAAATTTTAAATTTTCACCAAATAATTTTTTTTAAAATAAACCTAGTAGTTTAGAAACAATATTCAATTTTCTACAAATTCTATTCTTACATATTTTTGAAATAATATAGATAACTTATTCAAATTTTTATGTCAAGTTACCTAACTCTGATTTTCCAAATTTTCATCGCCACTTAAGGGCTTGTATTTTCCATGATGATCTTGCACATACCCACCAACCTTATGAATACCAACATCATGGATCAACCTTTTTACTAAACCTTGACATCACATACAACTTTGTCACATGCACCTTTGACTTACACACCTTTGGCATCAATGACAAAACAATGCCACTGCCAACACCCCTCCCCCCCTCACACTGGGGAGTGGGAAAGCCATTAGTGGTAGAGTAATATCAACCCGACAATTAACACCTACACTAGTAGCACCGATGGAAGAAATTGACACTAGTGGTACTACTTTCCAGTGCAGGTATGGGTGGTCTACATACCCCATGCTTGCCACCAATTTTTTATTTTTTATTTCTGATTTATAAAAATGAGATGGGTTTTTAATATTTTACACCATGAAATATTTTATTTTCCAAACACTGGATACCTTTTTTTTTAACATTTTTTCTCAGTAACCAAAATAGGTTGAATATTATGTCAATCTTCAAGTCTCCGATCTCTTGGATCAAATGGTGAGGTCAGTTTTTTCCTAATGGGTCATCTAAAAAATTCCCCCTATAAAGCACTCAATATGAACACCCATAAAAAAAAACCCTTTTTTAATCAAAGATTCATAAGCCTAGATATTCAAAACATAACCACAAATCTGCAACCCCAAAACCCAAATCTATGAAAAACACCTTCACAAAACCCCCATATCTTGCAAAGTCTTCATTCTTTCCATGAAATCCATAGATTAAACTATACACTAGATCAAATCCAACAAGGGTTATAGAAACAAAAACCATTGCTTTGATACCAAATGAAAGGAATATGTATCCACCCAAGATAATTTACACATAACCCAAATAGAGAAATGTATGAAAACAAGTATTTAGAATCGATATGCAAAAGAATAGACAACATACCATCAAATATGACACAACATATACTCTAGGAAAACTCTCAAGAGGGAAAAACCTAGCCTTAAAAAGCATCCATCACTCATTTATTATTAAACAATAAAAATAACTTGTAATACATCTTTAAAGTCCTCCATGAACACCTTTAAAATATCAAGACCTATTATAGAAATCTATGTGAAGAAGCATGTAACCACACATCACATGCCATGCTTCAAAACCTCACAAATGCTAACAAGAGCTAACCTCAACCCCTTATCCAAAATAACCAACTATCCAACCTTAAAGAAATACCAATGTGGATGCTTTTATAGAAGCAAGCTCAAACAAAACCACCAAGTGGTATTACATAAAACCATTTGTGTAATACCATGAGCTTACAAAACCGTGTCCCAAAATTTATTATTGAGTATTTTATTTAAATTACTTTCCCCAATATTAAATAAATACATTTTACAAATCAAATTATGTCCCAATGTTACATACAACACATAAAGTGGCCCCAAAAATGCCAAACCCATGTGATGCACATGCCCCTAGATTCCTTAGGTGCACTAGACATCCTAAATAAATATTGCATTATAAGATTATGCAAGGTGTACACCACACCTTTTCCTAACATTCTCCCACTTGTTATATACATTGCATAAGGGGGAAAGAAGTAAACAAAAATATGAACAAGGGAACAATCCCTCTAGCCACATACACCATCAAGGAATCAAAGTTCTCCATGTGCTCCACCAAGAAACCTGCAACAAGAATCAAAATTACCACCACCTCAAATATGAATTCTCTCATCCTCCATCATGCCAATTACAAAATGATAAGAAACCATACAAAGATATTTCACAACGAAGCATAAGTCTTTCCACCAACTGATATCTAAATACACAAACACTCAATCCAAAGGTAACAAGTATGTATCAATAGTTGTCAAAATATTATCACCAACTATAAAAAAAAAATGGTAAGACATCCAACTATCCATACCTCAAAGGTGTAAATTTTTTTCAATGAATCTCATGCCATCAACATATACAACCCATAACATGCAATCACAAACTCCAAGTACCAAACCTATCATAAAATTAAAATAGACATCCAAGAACTCCCATTGTATAAGGTAATGTCAAATATGGAAATGGGGAAGACTTCCAAATATCCACCTCTAGAAATTCATAGAAGTGTAACCAACATCATGTAGTAACAAGGAACATCCACATAGATATTTAAATCATGCAAACCAATATGTTACAATAAATCTCTCATCACAAGTCTGCATAGCTCTCCCAAGCTCTCCAAACCCAACAAAGGAAAGGGATAAAAGGAAAAACCATGTCATTACCCAAGAACCAAGTCACAACACATGACCACAAGCCTACAAATCAAAAAATCTCCAACCAAACCTCAAGACCAATTTAATGTGAATCCAAACATCAATGATGTAGAACAAGAACAAAGAGAGAATGTGGAAATCAAAATGTATAGCTTGTCCTTCTACACACACTTCTAAATGGAAACTCTGTCAAGTACGATCTCCTACATAATATGCCAAATAGAATAACACTATCCATATCTAACCATAAATAAGACTATTCCAAAAAAAATTAGAGAAGATTTAAAAACCCCCTTTGAATACCTCCAAGATATAGCAGAGGTATGTAGAGTACATAACATAACGGAGGAAAATATTGCTCCTAGATTGCTAGCCGCATATTTCAAAGGAGAATTTTAGGATTGGTATCAATATCTAACTTCTGGTTATATCTGCTCTTTCAATTAGCTCAGGGAGAGACTATTCAAATGTTTCTTAGAAAAGGGATATTCCTGCTTACTGCTACATCAATTTATCACCATCAAGAGGGCCCCACAAGAGGCCATGAGAAATTTCAAAACCACATTCCATAAATCATGGCAAATAATTCATGTGATTGTTGGGACTTCAGTCGTGATGGTGTTGATGTTTTATCTACAATCTTTCAACTCAGATACCATGGTCATGATAACCTCTATGGGAGGAGATATCTTACTTGATGCATATAACCTAGCTATGAGAGCAGAAAATAGTTGGATCGATGCTCAAAAACTTCCATCCCCACTACCGATGCCCATAGTTACAGAAATATTTGGTGCCCCCAAGGAATAAATTACCTCGACCACCTCCAATCCACAAGAAACCACGTCGGTCATGCCACAATCCATGGTACACAACCAAGGAAATTGGGCTCCTCCTCACTAGCAACAAACATCAACGATATGAAGAGTCTCATGTGGTATTTTGCTAACAAGTAAGTCCTCATCAAACGACAATAAGCAGCACCTCTGAAGTAAGAAACTAAGACCTACCAAGGGGGGATACCATCCTATCAACAAAATATGTACCAAGGAGCCTCAAAAGGAGGATATTAGCAAATGACGTCCACCAAACAAATAGTTTTGGTTACTATGTCTCTTCATGTTGTCAAGAGCAGTCCAAGCAAAGATCTAGTACCAGGTTAGAACAACTTAGTGCAAGAGGAAAATGCATGGTTTTTCCCATGTAGTGATACTCACATGTGATGAGCCTAGTTTTTGTTCGAATTTTGGGTAGAATCTATAGTTTTATTGCTAAAATTGACATAGAATTTGATATTAAATATTGATATTTTAATAGAGTTTCCCTCAAACTATAAACATTGAGTTTAATTCTATTTTTGCCAGTTTTAATGACATGAGCCAATTATCTAACCTATCTATATTAATTTTACATGTGGTTAATGAATGTTCTTTAAGGTGGTTATAGATGTGAAATTATTATGTGTACTAGCATTTCCATGTAGACATACTTGAGGATACTAAATTGAGAAATGCAACCACCAGTTGGTCATGCAGAGGAATCATTCTAGGGTCATTTAAAGGACAACAACAACATATTGCCCATGTCAACCACATGTGACCACCTTGTATTGGTATTTCATGATGTTGAGAAAATGCAGGCGTTACTGTGTTGAGTCTACATCTATACATGCATGTCTGATCAGACTCCTTGCATGTGTAACCGCCCTTCTATTATTTTCTTTGTTTTCCCTAAATGGTGTCCTCTTAGTTAGTGGGAGTTGACAGCCTTATTTAGTTGACAGTATAAATAAGGTTCAGATCCCTCTTCTTCAGAAGTTGTTGAGCTATTGATGTTGGACGGTCTAATAATATACTAGCATTTCCAGACAAGCTACTCTTTTCTACTTGCATTTCCCAATGAATAAGATGAAATTTTGATTTGAGCATTTGTGTTTATAATAGTTTTAGAGGATACTCATCCAAGGGGGCCCACTTGGTTAGTAATTTGTCCTCTATCTTAGCTAGATTAGTTATTAGTTTTTTTAGTACTTAGTTAAGAATCAAGCACTGATTGTTCCTACAACCACTAGAATTTCATTCTATGACTGTTCCTACAATCATAGTGGATAGAATAGTTTCATGTTTGCTGCTCAAATTTTCATTCCTATCATGCATGTTCAACTTAGTTTAATTCTTGAGTGATTTTCAACATTTACTTTGTTCCTTTCCATGCAATTTACTTTAATTATTGAATCTTTCTTAGTTGTAGAATGAAGATGACTACTTTGAGTTCCTAGTGCACATACTGTGGTGACCCATTTCAAGTTCACATCCCTGCTTTGAAAATTTCAATGCACCTTCATGATGGTTAAAATGGTTATTCAGGTTAGATGTACAATCTCTGAATCACGACTGTAAAGGCTTAGTTATTAAATCATTGTAGTCTAAGCTGAAATTTTTGGTGTCATTGTCGGGGATGGTGTCAAACTAGGGAGGTCTTTGGAGTCATTGTTAGTTTTTCCTACTGTAGTATTTTTGGAATTTTTTCTTAGTATTTATAATTTATGATCCACTATTATTTCACCAATTCCTTGTGTGAGTTGGTTGTTGAGTTGATACCTCATGCATAGAAGAAGAAGAGATGCTTATGGGATATTCCTTCCTAACAATCCCGAACCATTTCATTTAGTGAAGCTTCCAAATCTACCCAGAAATGAAGAAGAAGAAGAGCCACACCTCTTTTGCTGATAAATTTTTTGACTTAACCAGTTCTAAAGTTTCCCTTGAAGATCAAAATCCAGTTGAAAAACAATCTACTTTGGAACTTCATCAAGCAGGCATGGGTGATGCAAATGGGAAAAATAATAACAAGAAGAACCAACCATATTTTCCTTTCCCCATGGCTCATCAAACTAAAGTAGAAAACCTAAAAAAATATCCCTACTTCAATCATTTCTAGGTTCTATGGACTTTTAACAAAAGATCTCAATACATTCTTGTTTGATTTTGATATACTCTGTAGAAGTTATGACTATACCACTGATGCACACAAGCTTAAGCTATTTCCTACCACTTTGAAATAAGTTGCATTAAGATGGTTTATTAGCCTTGGCAGAGATATTGTGGAGACTTGGGAGGACATGAAGACAAAGTTCCTTGAGAAATACAAAGAGTATTGTAGGGGAAGTGATATGAGAGGAGATGACATTTCCAAAATGTAGCAAAAGGAAGATGAGAGCCTAGAGGATTTCATTTCAAGGTTTTTGTTTTGTCTACAAAAATCTCCACACCGTACACTCAATGAAGACTCACAGAAACTAATTTTATTGAGAGGTTTTAATGAAAGTTGCACTAAAACCTTGGACCTCATGGCAGAACGAGATATCACTCAAGTTCTTTCAGAGGATATCAAGAAGATATGCCAAAACTATTCTAGGGAAGCTTCAAATAAAGGGAGAGCTTACCAATCCTCTATGGGTAAGTCATCCACTAGTAGAGTTTTAAGGATGGAGAGTGCTCATTTGCTGGAAGATTTCAAGTAGGATATCATAAAAAATCTAGCTACTCAATTGGATACACTTTATACCAAGAAGAAACATGAGGAGGTAGAGGCAATGCTAACATAATATTTCCCTCATTGCAGACAAAATAAGAAGGATTGCAAATGCAAGATGGTAGCTAAAATTGACAGCAAGAAGATTCCACATAAATTCAAAATAGTTCAGATTGAGGAAGATCAAGTCTACTTTGTTACATAGAGAAGACCATGGGCTCCAAGAAAAGGTATGCCACTAGATCCACTATATTTTTTTGGGCTATATCTTAATTCTTATTCATTAGGTAACCAATGGTAGCCCCCATGCCCATCCAACTATAGAGAATATCCACCATAGTCTTGGGGTAACCCTCCAAATGCTTGGACCAATTATCAAAATTCTTCACCTCAGTGGCAACAACCTTAGGGGAATTAGTAGCAGTTTCAAGGACCTTAGCAACCACCTCCAAGAAACTGGCAACAAATATCTCGATGGAGATTTGGACAAAAATGGCCAAATCAGACAACCAATTACATGTAGCCACCTTCTCAGCCCCAACAACCTGCTATAATGCCTCCTCCTTTAAATCCAAGTTCAAATATACCCAAACCTACCCAGTTACCAGCCCAACACACACCTAACCCAAATAGTAAACCACAACAACAATGAATATACTCTATTGATCCAAATCAATTTCCTACATATGTTGTGAGTTTAAGTGACATACATTTGCATTCAAGAACTACTTTTCCATCTCTTCCACACCTATTATTCCTGAGATTCCTATGGAAGAGGAAGAGGAAGAGGAATCTCTCAATGATCTCATTTAGCCTAGTGCACCTAAAAATCCTCAACTAGTTCCAGCCAAGTAGACAACACAAGAACCATCATTCCCCAGAGATTGCAATTTTCCAAACAAAAGGAAGACAAGGAGGAAACCACTTTTGACATTCTAGACCATATGAAGTATATATGTGTTCAGATACCCCTATTCCAAGCCATAAAATATGTTCTTATATATGGCTAGGAAATCAAAGAAGCATGTCTCAATAAGCTGAGCACGAAAAAGAAAGACCCAACTATACTTCATGTAGTGGGACAGTTGGCTAACATCATGCTTGGAAAAGCAACTATCCCCAAGTACAATGTTCTAGGAAGTACTGTGGTCTAAGTTATTATAAATGGGAAGCACATAAAGAATGCTTTGATTTACTTGGGTGAAACAATAAATGTGATGACTAAAGACATCCTACAACACCTAAAAATTGTAAGTATGACATCCACTTGTATTGTCCTGCAGCTTGCTGATAGTTCCACTATTAAGCCCGATGATGTAATAGAGGACCTTGTGGCAATTCTAGACTCTTGGGAGTATCCAACTGACTTCATGAGTGTTTCACCTAAAGCTACACTAGGTAGGTATCCTATTATCCATGAAAGGCCATGGTTAGAAACAACAAATGCCTATATTGGATGTTGGTCAGGTGAAATGACCATTTATGATGGCAAGAACACAAAAAAAGATTGTTCTTTATCCTCTTGCTCAGCCATCCCATGATGAGTATAATTTTGTATGACCACATGTAGGTGAATATGTCGAGGAAGTTAGCTCTGTGGTGTAGCTTATAATGTTAGATAGAATTCCTCTCCTACAACTTCAAGATGAAGATGAAGTGTTATCTAATATAATTCAGAACCATTGTGAGGTAGAGGAGATACCACCCTCTCATGCATCTAGTTTTGTTGATCCCATGAAGACACTTCTTCCTACTCTACCTGATCTTCCTATAGCCACTATTTCTGCAAAAAAGCTTCTTGCAACCACTCTTCCTACAACCACTCTTCGAGTAGAAAAACTTCTTGTAGCGAAAAGTATGTTCCACACAATGCTGCCATATGAACTTAAGGTACCATGTATTAATGGAAAAACTATGATAGAATTAACTACACAAGTACTGCTGTCCCAAGGAAAATATTTAAATATTAATAGAAAACTGGGAGAAGAACAACAACTATCATTGACAAATTTATTGAAGACCCACTAGCACGCATTTGCATGGGATTATCATGATATGAAAGGACTAGAACCTAATATTTTCAACCATAGGATATATCAAAGATGATTGCAAACTAGTAAGGCAACCACAAAGAAGAATCAACCCTGCATTAAGAGAAATTTTCAAAACAGAGCTATAAAAGTTGCCAGATGCAAGATTTATCTATCCAATTTTAGACAGCCAGTGGGTGTCTCCATTCGTGATTGTACCTAAGATGGGAGGAAAATGGTGAGTGTTTTTTTACTATAGGTAACTCAATGTTGCTACTAAAAAATACCATTTTCCCTTGCCTTATGTAGATCAAGTCCTAGACTCACTTGTAGGAAAGCATTACTTCTCTTTTCTAGATGGATTCAATGGCTACAATCAAATCCAAACTGCACCTAA
This sequence comes from Sequoiadendron giganteum, assembly GCA_007115665.2. Classification (NCBI taxonomy): domain Eukaryota; kingdom Viridiplantae; phylum Streptophyta; class Pinopsida; order Cupressales; family Cupressaceae; genus Sequoiadendron; species Sequoiadendron giganteum. The sequence continues at coordinate 226,203,798 of CM021100.1, forward strand.
GGACTAGGAGAAGAAAACCTTCACATGCCCATGGGGGAAATATTTCTATTCACTACTCATCTTTGGTTTATGCAACACACCTGCAACTTTTCAGAGAGCAGTCATCAACATATTTTTAGACATCTTCCTTGACTACATGGAAATCTATATGGATGACTTTACCACCTATGGTTTTGATTTTGATGAAGCATTGGAAAATATCAAGAAATTCCTATAGAGATCTGAATACCAAAATCTATCTTTAAATAGTGAGAAGTGCTTCATGATGATGCAAGAAGGTGTAGTTCTTGGCCACTACATTTCCCAACAAAGAATTCAAGTATATCGTAGAAACATTGAGGTAATTACTAATTTTCCTACACCTATAAAATAAAACGATGTTAGGAGCTTCATGGGACATGTTAGATATTTTAGTTGTTTCATCAAAGACTTAAAAAAAATAACATCACCATTGTATACTCTCCTAACCAAAGATGTTGAGTTCCAATGGATAGAAGATTGTGCCAAAGCATTTTCTGACTTGAAAGCAGCTTTGACTCATGCTCCTATACTTAAGGGACCTAATTAGGAAATTCCTTTTCACATCCATACAGATGCACTACATAACAAGCTACTAGATATTTATGCACACTGATCATATAGCCATTAGATATCTAATGAATAAACCCCTAATCTCAGGAAGGTTAGCTGAATGGTTGTTGTTGATGAAGGAGTTTGAGATAAGAATTATGGACAAACCGAGGAAGGTAAATGTTATTGCAGATTTTCTTTCAAGACTGACCACATCAAAAGACAATCAAGCCATATATGACTCCTTTCCTGATGGGCATCTATTTTCCACTAGTGTTCACACACCCTAGTATGCTGACATAGCTAATTACCTAGTGATAGGGAGAGTTCCTCCTCACTTCTCTCGAAAAGAGAGAAGAGTGCTCATTGAAAAATCTTTTCCTTTTTTCATGGATTGTTCGATGCTTATTTTATACTGGACCAGATCATGTTATGAGAAGATATGTGAGGGAAGATGAGACATATGATTTTTTGTATGCATGTCATGATGAATCTTGTTGAGGGAATTTTGCAGCCAAAAGGATAGCAATGAACATTTTGAACATAGGATACTATTGGTCTACACTCCACAAGGATGCAAAAATATATACAAGGAAATGTGATAGGTGTCAAAGAATAGGCCAGCCAACTAAATCGGATGAGATGCCACTCTATCCCCAAGTAGTAGTCACTCCATTTGACAACTGGGGATTTGATTTTGTGGGACCCATTGATCCCCCATCAAATGATAAGTCTTATATCTTGGTATGCACTGATTATGTAACTAAGTGGGTAGAATTCAAGGCCATGAAGCATGCAAGAGATAACAAGGTTGTAAAATTTATTTATGAAGAAATTTTCACATGATATGGAGCCCCAAGAGAAATAGTAACTAATCAAGGAGCTTAGTTTACCTCAACAATTGTTACAAAAATAGTCAATGAATATAACATAAGGTATAGAAAGTATACTCCTTATCACCCTCGGGCCAATCAACAAGTTGAGGTGAACAATAGAGAAATTGAAGCCATTCTAACCAAAATAGTGGCTATTCACATAAAGGATTAGGCAAACAGATTATCAGAAGCAGTTTCGGCCTATAGAACCACATGAAAAGCAATTGTAGGCTTCACTCCATTTGAGCTACTATATAGGAAGATAACTATGATGTCGATTGAATTTTAGCACAAGATTTTTAGAACTACAGTAGACTTAGGGATGGATATTTCTGAGGCAAAAAATGAAAGAAGTATGCAGCTAAATGTTTTAGATGAGATGAGGAAGACAACCTTGCACCACATTGAGGTCATGTAGAATCAAATAATTAAATGACATAACAAATTTATCAAGAAATTTTAGCTAGGTGACTAGGCATTTCTTTATGACTCATGATATCAGGACAATGCAGGAAAATTGTAGACAAGGTAGCTAGGACCATATGAAGTTGCTGAGGTCTTTACCAATGGATTTGTTCAACTTACCACCATTGAACCTATCAGATTCAAGTTACTAGTCAATGATCATTGTCAAACATTGTATCACAAACTAGCTTCCAAAGAAGAGTTCCTACAAAAATTCATCCAACATGTAGCACCTGAGCTTTCTGTAGCCGAAGGAATTGGACCTAGTGTCCCTCCTTCTGGCTAATTAAGGTATGTACTTGTCATAATAAAAAATTCTACTTTTTTAGAATTCCATTTCTTCACCTATCCACCCATCCACTCGTTTGTCACCACCTTTCTCTCTCTTCCATCACTTCATTCCACCTCACATCATTCAACTTCATCATCATTAATTGCTCAATTTATTTCCTAAAAAGGTGAACGGTACTTTCTCCACGATCTTTGCAATGTATCCTCCACACCTTCAGTTATGTGCACATTAATTTCTCTCTTAATTATCTTTTAGTGTATTCATTTAATCAATGTACGTTAGTATGGACATTCACATAATTTTCATAACTCCCTATAAAATCACTACTCCCATCTCGCATGTGTGGACACATGTCCAAATTTAGGTTGGGGGGGAAAGGAAAGATGTAGGTACATTTCCCACATGTCAGTCCATGCTTGTCTACATCAGAGGACACTGATATTGGACAATTATGAATTGCATATTTTAGATCTTTGACCAAAAAGAAAAGAAAAATTCTTCCCTTACTGGAGGACCAGAAAAATGTTTGGCTGGGGGGGGGGGGGTTGATGAGCCTAGTTTTTGGTCCAATTTTGGGTAGAATCTATAGTTTATTTGCTAAAGTTAACATGGACTTTGATATTAAATGTTGATATTTATATAGAGTTTCCCTCAAACCATAGACATTGGGTTTAATTCTATTTCTACCAGTTTTAATAACACTAGCCTAGTATGTGGACTATCTATATTAATTTTGCATTTCGCTAATGAATTTTCTTTAAGGTGGTTATAGATGTGCAATTATTATGCATCCTAGCATTTCCATGAAGAGATACTCGAGGATACTAAATTGAGAAATATAGCTGCCAACTGTTCGTGTAGAGGAATCATTCAAGGGTCAACTGAAGGATGACATTAGGATATTCCCCATGTCAGCCACATGTAACTGCCTTGTTGTGGTCTTTCATGATGTTGAGTAGATGTGGGCATTATTGCAGTATTGTGTCTACGTCTGGACATGCATGTTTGGCTGGATTCCTTGCATGTGTAATTTCCCTTCTATTCTTTTCTTTGTTTTCCCTAAATGGCATCCTCTCAATTAGTGGGATTTGAATGCCCTGTTTAGTTGAAAGTATAAATAAGGTTCAGATCCCCCTTCTTTAGAAGATGTTGAGTTATTGATGTACGATTGGATAATATACTAGCATTTCCAGGCAAGCTACTCTTTTGTACTTGCATTTCCCAATGAATAAGATGAAATTATGAGTTGAGCATTTGAGTTTATATTAGTTTTAGAGGATACTCATCCAATGGGGCCCACTTGGTGAGTAATCAATCCTTTAGTTTAGCTAGATTAGTTATTAGTTTATGTTTAGTACTTAGTTAAGAATCTGGCATTAACTGTTCCTCCAGCCACTAGAATTTCATTATGTGACTATTCTTGTAGCCAAAGAAGACATAGTAGTTTCCATTTGTTGCTCAGATTTTCATTCATGTCATGCATGTTCAGCTTAGTTTAATTTTCAAGTGATGTTCAACATTTACTTTGTTCCTTTCCATGCAATTTACTTTTAGTATTGAATCTTTCCTAGTTGTAGAATGAAGATGACTACTTTGAGTTCCTAGTGCACAACTATGGTGACCCATTTCAAGTTCACGTTCTTGGGTTGACAATTTAAATGCGCCTTCAAGATGTTTAAAATGGCTATTTAGGTTAGATGTCCAATCTCTGAATCATGGCTATAAAGGATTAGTTATTAAATCATTGTCAGAGGCCAACAACATGCACAATTTTTTTTTAGGGGGAATCTATAGTAGAATATAGAAAAAAAATGAAACAAGGGTGTACTCTTGAAGTGGAAAATTCCCACTTTAGAGCACAAATGCAAGGAATGTCTTTAGAACAAGAGATGAATATTGCACTAGACCAAGCACTATTTTCATGGATGGAGGAAGGAGATGTAGTGTTTTCAAATGATTCTCTAATGACTAGTGCCCCACAAGTACAATAAAATTACAATACAAGGTCTAAAAGAAGGCTCTCTAGAGAATACATACAACAAGCTTTGTCACATCGACAACTTCGTCAACTACAACCATAAGAAAATAAATCTCTACAAGCCATTGCCCAACTTACTCCGCAATCACAAACTTCACCATTTGTAGAGAAGGAGATGGATAAGGTTGCTAGCCCATTCATGATAGATGAGATTCCTCCAAGGACAAGAGGGATACCACCATTCAAACCCAAGGCCCCACCCATCAGAATGCTCAATGTGGTGGAACAATTAAAGAAGGTGCCTACTAATGTATCTCTATGGGATGTCATATCCATTCCTAAACAAAATACATTGCTCCAAGAATAATTAAAGAAGGAAAAAAAAATACCACAGATGGATGCAACTCCATTGTGCAATTAAAATAAAGAAAATGAACTTGTGTCTGAACCCCAAATTTTGCTAGTCGTAGCTTATGTGAATGATGTGGGTAGTATGACAGAGAAAGAGATAAGAAAGACAAAGACCACATCTTTCTTTTTAAAACTTATTGTGGTAGATAAGATTTTAATAATATGATTGACCTGGGAGCTAGTACAATGACCATGCCTAAACAAGAGGCTAATGCCCTAAAACTTAAATATGAGCCCCTTGAGAAGGGAATCATGAAATTGGGCGGGAATAAGGTTTTGACCGCTGGCCACATCAAAGACCTATCTTTAACCATCTTCTCATGTCCAAGCCAAATGGTCACACAATGAATTGTTGTGATAGACATTCCCTTGATATTCGAAATGTGCCTTTCAAGAGACTTTCCAACAAATCTTGGTATATATTTAGCTCTTGATTGGGCTCACTTGATATTAAGGAATAAGCATGGAGTGAAGATGAAAATACTTTTCAAATATTTTCATCTAGAACACATTGCAGGCAATGCAGTCGTATGCTTTGAAGCAACACATGCCTCTTTTTCACAAAGGGACAAGTACTATGTAGAGATGTTTGAAGATAAATAATACACGAGTGATCGGACCCCCGAAGAGGAGGTCATCCTTAACCAATTTATTGACTCTAACCCATTCAAAAAAATTCATGTGATAGGACTAGGCACCTATGTGATCTTTGATGATGATTAAGTCTTCCAAAAAATGATAAAGGATGGGGAGGAACATAATGATCTGGATGAAAAACCTCTATGGACATTATATTTCAATGATGTCAAATGCAAAGCCGGTTCTAGAGTAGGTGCCTGACTAGTGTCCCTAAAAGGGTCAGAGACCCTCAAGGATTTTCATTTTTAGTTCCCATGCTCAAATAATGATGTGCAATATGAAGCCTTGGTTCATGGTTTGATCCTTGTAAAATAGATGGGCTTAAAGAGAATGCAAGAATCCATAAATTCAGAGTTGGCTGTGAGATAGGTCCATTTTCAAGTGACTATGAAGAATATAAGAATGAATTTGTATGAAAATTGGATATGGGATCTAATTGAGAGCTTTGAATATTTTAACATTCAAGTTATCTCATGCTCCTAGAATGAGGTTGTTTATTGAGTGGCTTCTATCGGTTCAAAGTATAAACCAATTTTTGATGTAGCAATGAAGCTGAACATAGTGTAGATCATCATCCAATTGGTGATCCTTGACAATGATCATAATTGGTAAGTATTTGAGGACGATATACAGATCACCACTTTTAAAAAAAAAATAGAAGAAACGTTTGACTATTCACAATCCAAAGCAAATATTTTTGAAGGGCAAGTGATCTAGTTAAAAGGAAATAAGCTTCCTCAAGGTTTAATCTCTCTTGAAAATATTTTTTACTATGAAGATGCAATAAATAGAAAACAAAGGTTCACTAAAGATGAGATGGATTATGAAGAGCTCGATGTCAGAAGCGACAGAAAGTTAAAGGGCGGAAGCGACATTTCATGGAAGGATAAGGAAAGATTAAAGGATCTATGTTCTAGATATGATGGGGTCATATCCCAAACCTATGATGATCTTAGATGGTATGATCTAGGCATAATTTAGCATACTATTTACTTGGCTGAAGGTTTAAAGCTTGTTTGACAAAAAAAAAGGCCAATCAACCTGAAGGTCAAAGCATTGATGGCACAAGAGCTCACCAAATTAATCAAATCAAGGATCATAAAATCAATTAAGAATTCCACCTGGGTGTCTAATCTGGTACTATTTTGGACAAATAATGGCGATATTAGGATTTGTGTTAATTTTAGAGATTTGAATAAAGCGTCACTAAAAGATCACTGTCCTTTTTCATCGATGGAAAAAATCCTACTGACTATGGTCAAATTGGGAATGTTTTCATTACTCAATGGTTTCTCAGGTTATAACTAGGTATATGTAGAATAAGGTGACCAACATAAAACAATGTTAACTACTAAGTGGGTAAAATTCACATACTCAATGATTCCCTTCAAAATTTGAAATGCTAGTGCAATTTTTCAGCGAGCAATGGACATCATTTTCAGAGGATTAATTAATTAGATTATTTTAATATATTTGAGTGACCTAATGAAATTTTTAAAATCAAGGGATGATCACTTTGATGATCTGGAAAAGGTTTTCCAAAAAATTCAATGGTTCAAGATTTCCTTAAATCCTAAAAAATGTGTTTTTGGAGTGCCCCAAGGAAAGCTACTCAATTTTGTGGTATCAAAGGAGCGAATAGTGATAGACCATGAAAGGGTGAAATTTATGATAGAGTTGCCTCTATGAGTAAATTAGAAAGGGCTGCAATATATTCTAGGGAATATCAATTTTGTCAGCCGGTTCATTTCAGACTTCGTGCACATCACGAGACCTATCATGTTGATGCTCAAAAAGATCCTAATGTTCAAATGGACCCCGAAGGAAAAGTAGCTTTTGAGTAGATAAAGGCAGCCATCTCTGCCGCCTCGATGTTGGCCAACCCATATTTTTCAAAGGATTTTTTACTCTATGTATATAGTAGCCACCAAAGCATAGCTTCAATACTCACTTAGAAGGATGAAGGAAATAACAAAGAGCATCCCATTACATTTCACTCTAAGACTCTTAAAGGATATGAAGCTAGATATAATTTTTTTGAAAAGAAGGATTTTTCTATTGTTAAAATCCTAAAGAAATTTTGACACTTGGTATTAGTCAATAGGATCACTATTCTTGTCACACATCCAAATGTGCAGGAGCATATTGTTGAGGGTGAAATAACTAAGAAGAGGGCCAACTAGATCACTAAGATCCTAAAATACGATGTGGATATTAAACCAACCAAGTTGGTTTGGGGAAGAGGTAATGTGTAAATATCATGCATAGGAAGCAAGTTCCTTAGCTAAGAAGGATATTGATCATATCTACATATACGAGTTTGAGTACGATGAGTCTTGGGTAGTGGATCAAATGCAGTATATGCAAAAGGGTTAGTACTCGATCAACCTTCTGCCTCACAAAAGGTGACTACTAACTACAAGGCACTAAGTATGTACTAATTGAAGGTACCTTATTCAAAATAAATTATGATAATATCTTTCTTCGATGTTTGAATAAACCATAGGTAAAAAGAGTTCTTTATGAATTTCATAGTATTTTTGAGGGCGAACATTTCTTAGCCAAGACTACTTCTTTGAAGATAATGTGAGCAAGATATTATTGGCCTTCCATGTTTTTCAAAGCACACCATCTGGTAAAAAAGTGCACTCAGTGCCAATATTTTGTTGGAAAAAGAAAGAATTCCACCTTGCCCCTGAGCCTGATTGTAACTAAGGAACCCTTTGCTCAATGGGGTTTGGACTTTTTTGGGATGATAAATCCTAATTCCTGTGTTGGTCATAAGTGGATCCTTACAAAAAATGACTACTTCACAAGGTGGACGAAGAATTTTTCCCTAAATAATTCTACAAAAGGTGAGATCGTCAACTTCCTTGAAGAGCTAGTAGCAAGATTTGGTTTTCCAAAAACCATCATATCTGACAATGCATGAGCTTTTGTGGGTTCGGGGATGTTGGATTATACTCTCAAACATGGGGTTTACCTTAAAACTTCGTCAAATTACTACTCACAAGGAAATGGGTTAGTGGATTCAACCAAAAAAAACCTAATTAGGTTAATCAAGTGCATTGGGTTAGAACGACAAAGGAACTAGCACAAACACCTGTGAGCCACTCTGTGGGCTGACCAGATTATGCCCAAGTAGATCTTGAAGGCTTCCCCTTATGAATTAGTATACATGATAGAGGTAGATTTACATGTTTCCATAGATATCCCTTCCTTGCAACTGTTAAAATCCCTGGAGGTTGAAGAAAGCGACGTAATGGAAGTAACGTTGGGGGAATTCCTAAACCTTAAGGAAGACAGGGAAAAATCTTATGAAGTCATGATCAGTCCCCAATAGACTATAAAATGATGGTTTGATGAAAATACCTCCAACCTAGATTTCAACGAAGGAAGCCTTATTCTAAAGTATGATGAGCACACTACAAAACCGATACAACATACAAAATTTGAAGCGTGATGGAAGGGACCCTTTTGTATTAGCGCATGCAAGGAAAATAATGTGTATGAGCTAGAAGACATGGAAGGTAATATTCTAGATATACCATTAAATGATTTATCTAAAAATTTTCCATTAAAATGCACAAGTTCTTTAAAAAAAAATAATAGTTATGTACCATATATAAAAAAATTGTAAAATATAATTTAATTTTGAGAATAAAGCCATGACAATAGTGTTGGAAGAAACATAAAAGGTACTCTATTATATTCATTAAAAAATTTACATTAAAGTACAAGCCTAAGGCTCTGAGAGATGCTAAAGCTTCTTTTGAAAACCCAAAGCTTCTTTTCAAAACCCAAAAAGAGCTATACTATGAAAAGGAAAAAAAAAGAGAGGCAACAAGCAAAAAGTAGTAAAATTCGTAAGCCTCCAACCATCGCTAAGTAGTCAAAAGCGGCTCTTTGTCAATTCATTCTTATTCTTCTTTTCTTTCTTCCTCTTCTTTGGTAGGGTAATAAGGGGTTCAAAACAACACACAGAGGCCCAACACACCAGGGACCTCAATCCTCATTCCCACGACTGCACACCAGGAATTGAAAGTTCTTTTTTTTAGTTCATCACACCAATGCGCTCCATGCCAAACTCCCTCAGAAGGAAGGTGGCCACAAGATTCCACAAAAATTGATGTCTCTCGAGGACCATGGTTTGAAATTTAGTAAGTAGAGGTAGCCAAACCACATCCTCCCCATAGTCAACGTGCCTATGAAGGTCTAGAGCACTCAAAATACTGCCACTAGGGATAGCCACTTGAATAATTTTTTGATCGTATCCAAGTATAGAGAGTCAAACATATCATGGCACAACATAATTATCCAAGGCTTGGATATATCCAAGTCAAGAAGGGAGGCCATGAAGTAGGAAATGACATGAGATTTATAGTGTGGTTGGTTCACGTCCTTCACATAGTCCTTGTCAAGCACCCACTTGAACACCACAATGACAAGGTGGTCATTCTTCTTCACCAAGCACTTGATTGAGTCACAAGTAATTTCTCCCATGAAGGAGTATTGTGGTGTTTGTGGGAGGATTTGAATGGGAGTTCCTAGACCAGACAACATGATGGTAGTAAAAGCTAAAGCTAGAAAAATGGGAAATAGTAGGAAAAACTTGCTAAAATAAAAGACTATATTTGAATGAATATTGCAATAAGGTGGCATAGCCATTTATAGAAAAGATGCACTAGAAAAATCAACCAATGGAAAATCCATTCCTTGTAGAATGGTAATGGAGAGAATATCAAAGAAGTCAAAGGGCAAGAGACGGATCATACGGGAAATCTAGACAAAAGGCTTTGATAAATAAAGTTGGGTGTTGGGATTCTTGTTTATACAAAAATATGTTGATTAATGCGTTAAGTTCTGAATAAATAAATAGGAAAGTCTTTTCAAATCATGCTTCACATAGCTAAGAGAACACTTTCCATTGTGTTTGGCTTATTTATGAAAGAGGCGGCAGGAAGAATGTACTACTTCCATTCTCGAGGTGAATTTGGCATTCTCAAGGGATATGGATCCCAAATCCACACATATCACCTCGGTGGTAGAATTTAGTGGACTAGTGATAATGAAAGAGCCTTAACTTCATGTATGTGCAAAATAATTAACTGCACCCAAAAGAAGATTTTTCTATGTAGAAAAACAAAAAGTGGTTGTTTCACCTAAGAAACTTTGTGCAACTTCTCAGCACAACAATGGCGGAAGGATCAACATCTAGTAGAAAGGTTGGAGCCTCACCCAAAAAGCTAGATTATGTCAATATTTTTGGGAGGGATTTATTTTTCAATGCCCCAATTCTAGAAGAATGACATTTTGATTATACCAAATCAATGCAATTGGATGATCATATCAGAAGAGAGGTGGTGCAAGATTTCACTGATGACATTTTTGACCCAAAATTTATGGTTAACCCTAAAAGCCTTATGGAAGGGGCATTACAAAGAATGATTAAACATGGGTCAGCTAAAGGTTTCACATCATGGCTCTCGAATTGTAGTTTGCCACAATTCATGTAGTGTGCGATACACCCATGCTCAGAGCTAGTAGATGCATGTGCTAAAAGATTCAATAAGGAGTTAGGGGTTATTTTCGACAACAAGATAGAGGTTACAATTTCCATCATGGCCATCTAGGATATGTTATGTATTTTGGCAACCTAGGGTTCTAAGTGCTTTGATGAGGAAGAAATGAAAGGATTATGGGAAACTAGAACTAGGTAGGCACAATTTTATGAGGATGAAAAAAGGGAGAGTTAGGAGGGAAATTAGTTTCTTTTCCCTCTAGTGTGAAAAAAAACAACATACACAATCTATTTTTTCAATGCTATCTTGGATTTATGGTTTTGATGATGATAAAGAGGTCCATCCTTTCTACATGGGCTTGGCTTTCATGCTTAAGAAAGAGAAAATACATAATTATTTTGATTTTCATGATCCAATAGTTGAAGGCATTCTCAAGTAATTGAGGACTTACAATAGTGAATGTAAATTCAGGAATTCTTCTTTCTTGGTTCACTTGATCTTACACCAAAATTTTGAATTTCTGGGAAGAAGCATGTCACTATTTAGTTTTGATGTAAGGGTTTTATACTATATAATTTTAGTCTGCACCCATATTTAAAGACATGGGATTACTAATAGATTGTGGATTATTTTACGAGGTCAGTTCTTCTGAACTTATTCCCATGCCCTTCAAGCTTTTTTCCCCCTGAGGTCATGCAATGGATGAAAGGCTCGCCGATACTAGTGGATTATTTCCTAGGTGAGGATTTCACTTTTATCAGATTCTATGGTTTCACCCTAGAGCCTTTCAAGCTACCTAACTTTGTAATAGATCGGGTTTTCACTTTGGAGGCATGCAGACAAGTGACTATTGCCAACAACATTTACGATTTCGGGAGGCACAAGACAAAAAATTTTCTGACCTCCCTTAATATTGCCAATAGTTAGGTAACATTGGTAAAAAATAAGGAATCAGAGGTACTCACTAACAAACTAGAGCACTTAGGCTTTGTCCTTATCTCTGAAAAATGGGACTACAACCCGAGAAGGTACCTCCCCACTTTGAAACATGAGAGTTGAGATTATTTTGAGTCGAGGAGGAATCCGACCCAAGAGAGGCTAGAAATATATGTTGATTTGGCCTAGATACCATTAAACTGACCACCATGGCTAAACTTCTATGTCCAAACTATAGAGTATCAGAGAAACCTCCGGATGGGAAAATCCCTCAGCACATAATTAAAATGTCAGGTGTGGTTGGAGAGAAAGAAAGAAATTTTTTGGAGGTTCCAGAAATAAATGAGATGCCCCAATGAAATTTTTAGAGAGCTTGGGCCACATAATGACAAGTTTAATTAAATTTATGACAAGGAGGTTGATATCAAGAATACTAACCCTTATACTAGCCATGAGATTGAAGAGGAAGATCTTTAGTGCCATGCTTCCTAGCAATGGGAACTAGATAGAGGAAAAGGATCGAAACAAAAGATCTCGCAAGTCACGTCCTCCACTAGTACCCAAAGACAAGAAGAAAAGAGCTTGACGGTCCCCAAAGATGTTCGTTGTGGTTACCGATGGCTAGGTTTTGGTAGGATCGGCCACCAAGAGATCAGAATACACCAATTTTGATCATGCAAAAAGGAGGAGATGGTTTCAAGATCTAAGTGGATCTGGTGCATTAGTTAGAGAAGAAGTGGAGTTTGCTTCACAAAGGTTTTTGGTCATAGCAACCTAAGTAAGTTTCACTCCTTCTCTTCTTTCTACCTTTGTGTCTCTAGTTACTCCTTCATCCTCATTTGTGGAGAAAGGTCATCTATCTATAGACACTGATATTTGGGCCTTGAATGAACCCCCAATCATTTTTAAAAATGAACCTTGTGAAGTAACTCCATGCGCTGAATGAGAATCATCTACGTCAGTCATCATTGAATCTTTAATTGTTCTATCAAGGGCTCCACTGAAAGAGTCAAAATATCCATGTTGCCTATTGCTCTAGGTCCATCCACATCTGGGAAAATGTATCTCCTTCCATCCGCTTCCATTTTTACTCTCACGAGTTTTCCCCCCACTAAATTTGCATATGATATCCCATAGTTTTCTATGATAACGATCCCCTTTTCCTCTCCACAATCCCACATAGTCAATATTTCTCCTTCCATCACCCTATTCAGTCACCCTTCAGGTGCTTCCATTGGTCCACAAAGAATTGACACCCCGTAGAGCTTCCAAGGTTATTGTGATGCAACATAGTAGGCATGACAGGCTAGGAAACATAAACTGCAAATAGAATCTGCCAAGCAGTGAGCTACTAAGAAGCTTAAAGCTTCCTTGAATGAGGAGTGAAATTATTTGTTGATCACTACAATGAAGATGCTTGTATCCAAGCCTGAGGGAGAGCTGCATATGGAGGATTACGAAATCAGAGCCATGGGTCCAGATTTATATAAAAATCGCTTGCATGACAAGGTAGTTCTAGCTAAGGCCACCTAGAAAGTGGTATATACTGATTTTGAGAGCCTATACAAGAAATTAAAGAACCATGAGGAAAATTTAATAAATGTAAGGGATATGGTGAACTAGCTACAAAAAATAATCAAGGCTAGATATTTTGAAACAAATCGCATAAGGAAAGTACAGGATCAATAAGGGGAAGCAACTAAGTTTCTTGAAGAAGCCAAGAATGAACAGATCCAATTGTATGCTGAGATTAAGAGGCTAAGATTTCAAACTTTTTTCTAAGCGCAAGACAAACACATAGTACAAACATATCTAGGAAAACATGCAAAATGAGTTGGATAGCATTTGATCTTAGGCTTCTAATAATCCACAAAAGGCGTAGATAGAAGTAGAAAGGGAAAAATAAGAGAAATAGGAGATTGAGTCTGCTCTATAGGCTTGCGACCAAGAGGTTGAAAGGTTGAACTCCAAATTTGCAAACACCCTCCAGGAGAAAGGACAGATGGAAGAGAATGTGAAAGAAATGTAATCTCGATTTCATCAAGAATTAAATATGGTGCAAGGATTTGGGATCCTCCCAATATTGAAAAGATTGATATACTCACATTGGGAGAGGATCATGGTTGCAGTCGTTTCTCTAAGAATTGTCTTTTATTTTTTGAGGGATGCTCAAGAATTAAATGAAAAGGTTGGCCCAGTGGTTGACCAAATATTGTAGATATATGCTCCCTTAGCTGCAAAATTTGAGAATCTAATTTCTAGATTGTGTAAGGCCACTGAAGAGGTTTTGAGAGATGCATGGATTCTGAATTGAAGCGTTTCCTCAAGAAGGGTAGGTGAATTCATCAACTCCCATAAGGTCGCATCAAAAAGAAAGGAGTGCTAAGCGATGTTGAACAAGAGGGTGAACGAGATTAAAAGGGAGCTTAATATGTTGTTGAATTCTAGATTACCCACCATCTTCTCACTAGATGGAGGAGTGTTGTTAATTGATAAGGTCATGGATGCAATTAGATAGAAAGCCCATGCCTCTACAATAATCCCAAGTTTAATCTTGATGCCTACTATTGATGAAATTGAGAAATATATCTTAACCCTTGCTCAGCTCTATTACCACATTAGAGTTGTCTCATTAAGGTGGGTACATGTCTCTTTTAAGGAAATATTTGAGTTATATCAAGCATATGAGATTCTTTGCACTCTTATCTGGCCCAAAGATTTGGAATGGGAGGAGGAGAATTCAGCTTCCTCAAACTCCCGGAATTCCCAAAGCTCTAGGTTCATGCCTCCGCAAGTGAAGCCCCCTATGAGTCACCAGAATTGTAAAGCAATTTTTCCCTTAATCTTTTTTTGGTTTTCGACTCTTATATTTTTTAAATTCGAGATGAATCCAAGCTTAAAGTAAAGGCTTATCCAAAAGAATGCAATGTGCCATTTGGTGGTTGAATGAATTTTTTTTATCATCTTCTCCTCAAGAGCAAGCCAAAGCACATGTCAGCTCGGTGGGGATTGTCTCTAAGGCTATTTTCACAAATATGAGATTCCCCGCCCACTCGACACATCATCTCTTCACTTTGGGAAACTTACACTTTTAAGGAGTGATCTCTTTGGATGGAATTTGTTAGAGTATGCTAGGTATTTCTTTCTTTCAAGGTGGAACCTTCGATTTGGCGTCATCAATCTATATGGCCAATTAGTCATATTTTTCTAAGCTATTTTCTAGGATCTGATCAGTTTTCAATAGCAATATTTTCTAAATATCTAAGGGACATTAATGAGGCACTTGAGAATTAATGAGAAAGGATTGCAGCAATCTAATTAAGATCTATGATCAGATTGTTATCTATCAGGTGTAGGAATCTAGTAGAATTTGCTTCTCAATGTTGGTGGTGGTTTTCTCTTTTCCAACTATAAATAGATGTCGAAAACATATGCTAAAAAGGTTTTATTTTTTAAGAGTTTTAAGAAGCTAAGAATTTTTCCTTCAATTGAAGATATATTTTACAATAGAAATCTCTATAGAACACTGCTATTCTCTAGCATGTTATGTTGTTTTAACTCAAACTATCATCAGATTGGCATCTGACCTTTTTATTTAGTTCATTTGATATTAAAATATGATATGTTTAGAAGAATCCTTTGAAACTATGCATATTATGGCCTTTGTCAAGGTCCTTCTTTATGTTTTCATTCATGATAAAAACACTATGTTAATCTTATATTGATAGTCCGAGTAGTTGATTTTCATGTTGTAGGCTTCTATGATTTAATAATAGCTTTCAAAAATTGGATTATGTCGGTTAAACTTCTCCATTTTCTTTAGTTGTTGTTTTTCCATATTATGTTGTATTAAGAGAAATAGTTTTCTACAATTTTTGGATACTTTTATGAAATTTTGGAGCCGTTTTTTGCTTGATAGGACCTTAATGAGTGCTTCTCATGGGGAGATTTGAAAGAATGCACTATGATTTTATCTAGCCTTTGTTGTTCATTCTCTTTCCAACAATGAAGGGTTGCAACATTTTGTGTCTAATATCATTCATAAAATTGAATTAAGGTTTGAAATATTGTAAAATCTTTGGCACATTTCCTTTTATGTTTTATATTTGGATTTCCTTCTGCCTTTTCTCCCAACTAAAATAAGAGTTGATTTTCTATAAAAATATTTGAGTTATTCAGTGAGGCACAAATTGGTCCCCCACTTGTTGAATTTCCCATAAGGTTGTTGCGAAGGTGCAATTTTTGATGATCAATAATGTCAACATAGCCAAACCTCAAGAAAACATCCCTCCCCTACCAAAGAAACCGAAAATGCCAATAAATACTCACTACATAGAATTAGGATCCAAGAATCCATCCATGATACGAGCAAACACTACAGAAGATCATCCACCATCAAATGGTGAATCCAGATCATCACCACAAGCTCCCACTATTCCATGATGCCAAGCTCTACATGGAAACATGATAACCATCCTCTAAATAAAGATCCTCCATGGCCCCAATGTATTCAAATAGCTCAACACAATGATCTTCCAAAGGGAAGTGTATAGACAATGATACATACAAACCAAAAAGATACAACACCACCAAACCATCACTATCACCAGATCCCACTAAAACTGAAACCTAGAAAATTGTCGCTCTATGTTTTGGGAGATACAACAACTGAATTCCTACAAGTTTCAATCAAGGAAACCTTAGATATCTCAATCTATGTATGGAAATGAGGGAAAGAGATATGCAATAAGGTTTCCTAGGGTGTGATTAAAGACTAAAAGGAGGTTCACCACCAAGCAAGGCTTGGAAATATAATAAATTAGGTGATATGCAAAACCTAATGATATGATCTAGAAAATGAACTCAAATTGATATAATAAACAAGAGGTAAATACAGGTGCACCTTGAAAGTTGAAGAGGCTCAGAACAAGGTCTAAAATCCTGAAAAATATAATTTTTAATGCACACTAGGACTCATATGCTAGTAGGGGTGATTTTAGTCCTAGTTTAGGGATTTTGGGTAGAAACTGGAATTTGATAGTGACAAGTTTGAATCCTGTAAAATCTAGGAAAAGTGCTACACTAGGACTCATATGCCACATGTGGCATATCTATCTCATTCTATGTGTTTAGAAAATTAATATTTGAATCTATTCCCCTATCTTTTATCTTCCTTCCAAACCCAGATTTCAAATCTGAACTTGCTAAAAACTTGCAAAACATAATATAGTATTGATTTTCTAATGGGGGTTTTTTGTCGATCGAACCCATAGTTTAGTATTTAAACCTTGATAGAAATAATAGGTCTTGAAATTAAATATGAATGCAATTCCTAGTCTTAAGTGTATCTAATATTAGGAGATAAAAGATGCAATGAAACCCTATTCTAATGTGCTAGAGTAAGATGCATGAATGAAACATAAAGATGATGACTCACTTTGCGAGATATTTAATCACCCTAATAATCCATAATAATGCATGTACCTTCCTATAGGTGGAAATTAGAGTGATAATGGAAGATGGGATCACTTGGGAAACAACTCATTAGCCTTGGTTCAATGGCTAGTTGCATCTCCCTAACCTAGAATCCATCATGATTCACCATAGGAAACCATCATCAATCCTTGAAAATATAAGATCTTGAATGAAAGTGATCTTGAAGACCTGGAAAAACACTATAATGTTGCTCCAAGACTTCAACTTTGCTTTCCAATTGCTCTTGAATACTCTTGTGAAAATATGCTTGAGTGCTCAAGTGGATATTGTGAATGTTTAGATCTTGAATCCATTTCTCTAGGTGAAATAATGATTTGAAACCTTGTTTATATAGCCACTTCCTCTAATTTACCATTTATTAGATCCCAAATATCGACATCAGCCAAATTTTTGAATTTAAAATTTCTTGCTTAAACCCTAAAAAGGGGCAATACAAGATTCATACGCCACTTGTGGCATATGGGTCCCACCTAGAGGGACTCATTCACCCAAGGTGGCATATGAGTCTGACCCTAGATTTTTTGGGTGAGAAAATGTTAGGGTGTTAGACAATTGAATGCCTTTATCTATTTTGTTAGGATTTCAATTGAAATAAGCCTTGGGATCCAAAATAAAGGGTCTTAGGGGCCTATTAATGATGATTTAAAGGGTCATGAATGCATGGGTACCAAAATAGGTCCAAATTAAGTGTGAAATTGTACCATCTCCAAGAATGGAATACAATTTTCTACACTACTTTTACCCCCCACTCTAGTACTGATATGACTTTATGTGCATATACAAGATAAAAGAATTCAAATGATAAAATTAATTTCATAATGAATACTCATATGGTGTAATTCACAAACATGGGAGAATGAATCCCCCACTATAGCTATCTACAAAACCATAATGTTAGGAACCTATCCTACAAAACCAATTCATTATTTATTCAAAATTCCTCTTATCTTACTTCTTTATGAAATAAATTTGAGGGTAGGTGTATAGCCCCATTTATTTTTATTTCTTTACATAGGTGGAATCAAGGTAGTAGTTTAACTACATAAAATTTCATAAGTCATTTCATAGGGTATTTCCAAGTACCATACCAAATAGTGATAGACATTTTATGAGAAGGGGAGAAAAATCATGAATCCCACAGAATAAATGGTGTTGAAAAAAAAGATCTCTATCCCCCAATATGCTAGTTTGAATGAAAAACACTTTTAACTGTACTACACAAATGACCTAATTTGAAAATATATGAGTAAAAAGTGAATTGATTTGCAACCATTTTGTCTTTTACCTTCTTTTAGTTTGATTTTAGTGGGGAGTCAATGATAATGCTGATTGTACGAGCATATGTGCCTTCGTGACTCAATAGCTTACACAAGGAGGTAGCACAAGATGACCTGCAACATCCGGTGAGTGGATTATTCTCTACCTTAGCTTCATTTTTATGGTTTTTTTTTTTTTTAATGTATTTCTAGATAGATTTAGGACCCTCGAAGAAAAATCCACAAAGCATCCCTTTTTTTTGCAAAGTGTCCCCCTTTTTTCACAAAGTGTCCCAATTTTTTGCAAAGTGTCCCACTTTTTCATAAAGTGTCCTACTTTTTCGCAAAGTATCCCACAGTTTCAAAAAGATTCCTACTTTATCATAAAGTGTCGCACTTTTTTGCAAAGTGTCCCTCCTTTTTGAAAAGTGTCAGGCATTTCTTCGTGAAGTTTCCTAAACGAGGAATAAATTATCTAGGATTCTTAGAAAAGTACCCTAGAGAAACTTTAGCACACTTTTTAACTGTTGATCTATAGATTTAAGATTTTAAAATGCTTATAAGTGATGTTTTTTCTTTTCTTTTGTTTAGATTACTCCTCGGTCGTGACAAAGTCTCAGTGATAGATTATTCTATCGATTGCGAGACTTAGTCGCCACACTATTAGAGGAGGATACACAGATTTTATATGCTACTAGGATATATTGGGCATATATCGTGCCTTCTATGAGATACCATGATTCCATGCTAATGGAATTAGCAAAAAGGTGGAACACAGATACCTGCAACTTTCGTCTACTGATTGGTAAGATGAAAATCACTTTGGAGGATGTACATCACATCCTTCAAGTTCCCATTTGAGGTGAGACAACCCATTTCATAGAGGACTGTACATATAGTAAAATTAAATTAGATATCTAGTACTTCCTTGGAGGACCAGTTTGAAATGAGATCGTGGGGCCACATATTGAGCTACAATGAATACTCTATGCACGATCACCACTTTTTAGATGGATTATGATTTTCATCGTAGCAGTAGCACTAGTCCCAGATGGGAAAAAAGAACACTTGGATGAAGCCCTAGTTTAGATGAAATGGGAGATGGAGAATCATGTGACCATCTATTCCTGGGTTCATAGCATACTTACACATCTTTACTATGATCTGGGATGATTTTCTTATCATGAGGTCGAGAGCATGGTGCATTGTACACTATTATAGGTTTGGTGGCTAGAGCATATCACATGCACTTTTCCAACATGATTTCCATCTATATGTGCTTTGAGATATCCATGTTCCTCTAGTTATCCACTAAGATGAGCATGGAATTATGGAGATCTATTATTCTAGAGGGTTAGATTTGATCACCTAGATCAGGAGGAGATCTTATGGAGACCCTACCAGATAATACCACGGTGGCTAGATGAGACCTGACAATTGATGCAGATGTAGAGGGATAGGTTTTTACTCGGGAGGCACGATTATGTAGTAAGAATATTTTACTATGACCATGTCATGCAAGAGAGTTCAAACAAGTACATGTTCCACCAATAGCACAACCATTTTATAGGCAATCAGTGTGAAGTGCCCAAAGGCTAGGGGATATGTGGCGACTCACAGTTGATGATTTTGTCTCCACTGACTTAGATGACTCAAATATTGAAATGCCCCCAATCTTCGATGTTGATGACATTGGTGCTACATATGCATATGAGGAGTGGTGGGCCACAACATGACCAACTCTGGTATCTCCTATGGATCATCCTATAGGATTTGCAAAGCCTCTTACGGATCAAAGGGATTAGGATGAGAAGATAGGTGAGGAGGAATGGATCAGGGTTGCAAAATTATTTTTGGATGAGGTAGAGGAGGACTGAAACAAGGAGGAAAACTCATACTATGAGGAGGGGGAGGAGCATGAGGATGAGGACATGGAGGATAAGGGTCAAATGATGAGTGAGGATAGTGACATAGAAGATGATGGTCTAGTCACCCATGGGTGTAGAGATTCAACTCCCACTTGTGTCACTAAATGATAGTCAAGATTTGTAGCACACACCAACAATTATGAGCATGGAGAGGCTAGCACACATTCTATTCCTCCTATGCAAGCTGAGGATATTTTTACATAGCTAGCTAGAGATCTAGATGATGACATATTATTTATAATTATGCTTATGCTTTCATGATTATTCTTTTGATTTATAGATATCATGATGTGTACTAATTAGCTTTATGATTTCTATCTTGTAGCATCCATGAGAGATTTGCAGGATCTCTGTCGATGAGCGGTTGCAAAGATAGTACCTTCCTTGCTTAGAGTTGAGGCTATTAGCATAGACTACATGCCCCCACCTATTGTGAAGTATCATCCATAGTTATTAAATCCTTTTGTGAGGCTGAGAAGAGCATACGAGGGTGCTACTATATGCATTGATCGAGCTAGCAGCGATCTATCAACACTAGAGGCTTCCTATAAGGAGCTTGGTTCATCTCGAGATCTAGTAGAGGTCAAGAGAATTCATGTTGAGGTTTCCAATCTATAGGTGGATAGAGACCACATAGAGCGAGAGTTCCTAGATGTTGTCAGACGATAGGCTGTGGCTATTGGACAAGTAGGGGGCCAATAGTATGCATTGGATTCTCTTATTAGTTCATGATTACATACTACCAAATCTTGATCAATGCGATCACTAGATCCTGACGGATCTAGTAGCCATAGGCCACACTAGCATTGTATATTTTATGGCATGTACTAAAACTTACATATATATATATATATGATCTTTTATGTTTTCTTGTTTATGCATATGTGTTTAAGTTAGATGGAAATATGATTTATCAAATAGTCTTTGTAAGAAAATTTAATAAATGTCTCCATGATCTTACATGTTTTATGTGATCTAATTAAAACCGTCCTAGTTTCTTTTAGATGAAACATTATGATTAAGTATGTTATGCTAAATTAAATGCACCTATGATCTAATTAAAGAACATTAAATGCATAAAAGGATCTAATGTAACACAACATACAAGATTAGCTTGAATATAGGAAACCTAAAGTAACCACCTAAAATTAATTTAAATAATTAATTTAGTATTCAAGACGCACAAATGACTATTTATCAAGAATAAAGCAATGTGAGAGAACATAGAATGCCATCTACTAACTTTATCACCATTGCTTTATCATTCACATTATTCAAGAAGAATAGACATAGTACTAGTGCATATGTGTTGCATTACCAACTTCTTTAAGAGGTGTACCATCAATTTCTATTAATGTGTATGCTCTACACCCATAACTTTCATCAATTATGTAAAATCCTAACCAATTAGGGATGAAATTTCCTTTTTCAGTCATGGTAGTATTGATGTTAGGTTGATTCTCAAATAACACCAAATCACCTTTAGTAAATGCTCAAGGGATGACATGATCATTGTAACTCCACTTAATTTTTTTGGAATAAGGTTAGAGATGCTCAAGAGAGTTAATGCACAATTTATCAAGCATTTCAAGATGATGCAATCATTTTTCCTTATAAGTGCTACATAAATAAGTCCTTGAAGAGTGATTCTTAATGAAGAAAAATCTAACTCCAACCACAGTACCATAGACAAGGTTATAAGGATTATTCCTAGTTGATATTATAATACTAGTATGATAATCCCATAATGCATATGTTAACCATGTATGCCAATCCTTATTATGTTTGCTTACTATTTTCCTTAAGATGTGTTCAAGAGTCTTATTAGTTGATTCAACTTGACCATTAGATTGCAAGTAGTAGGTTGTTGAAAAATGATGTTGGATGTTAAACATTTCTAAGAACTTCTTCACATCGTGATTCTTAAATGGTGTCCCATTGTCTGAAACTAAAGTGGAATGAATTCCAAAGTGAGCAATAATTTTTTCGAATACGAAATGACATATTACATCAATAGTTGTTGAAGGAAGCGGAATGGCTTCTACCCATTTTGTGGAATAATATGTTGCAGTAATTATGAAGGTATCTCTAGTAGAAGGAGGTTAAATTTTTTCTATAAGATCCAAATCCCATATTGAGAATGGCCAGATAGGAGCTTGGGCATGAAGTCAGAAGTGATAATGTGAATAAAATTGTGATATTCTTGATAGTTGTGAAATTTCTTAACATATTGAAAGTAATCTTGTTCCATATGTCTCCAATAGTATCATATGTAGATAAGCTTTTGAACTAATGATCTTCCTCCAAAATGTCCTCTATAAGCACCTGCACGGCCTACTATGGGGATTTTAGATTGTTTAGGGCATCTAAGTAAGAGTCCATCAAAGGAACTTCAATACAACACGTTAAAAAGGATTATATATCTAGACGCGAGTTTTCAAAGGTGATCTTGAGTATTCTTAGTTGTTGGCTCGGTAAAGGTACCTTATTTCAAATAATTAAATATCAGCGTATACCATTCACTACAGCTTTTCGTGATGGTTGATAACACTTCTTCAATCATATTTTATATTGATGGTTTCACAATTGTATGGACAATAAATGTGAAATATTTTAAAGGATGTTGAGGAGATATAAGGGAAGCCACACTTTTCATTGCATCCACATTCCAATTAATTTTTTGTGGGATGTTAGCAATGGTATATGAATCAAAGGTGTTTAATAGGGTAATCATGAGATCCTTATATCTTGATAATTTTTTCATGTTTTTCTTGATACATTCCATTTATTTGCTTAATGACTAATTGTGAATCACTAAATATATTAATGTCTTGGGCTCACATGGTTAAAGTGGCATGTAAACTAGAAATTAACATTTCATACTTTGTTGTGTTGTTTGTTCATAGGAATTTTAAGTGATACACCAAACGAATAGTCTTTCCTATGGGCAGTTGTATTATAATCCATGTACCAGAGCCTATTCGACACTTAGAGCTATCAAAGTATAACTCCCATGTACTAGTTTCAATCGTCAACACATTATCATTAGGGAATGAATCATTATTAAGTGATTCTAGAGGAAAAGGAGTGTTAGCTAATTGTTCAATCAAGGATTTTCCTTTAATTTCCTTTTGTGAGACAACCTTAAGGTCAAACTTATTCAATACCATAACCCACTTAGCTAAATGTCCTAATAAATCTATTTTAGTGAAAAGAGGTTTTAAAGGATCAAATTTCATCATCACATATATTTCAACATTCAATAAGTAATGTCTCAATTTACTAGTAGAAAATACAAGATCTAAACATTGTTATGTATCATTTTTCATAATCAATCAGAGTTCATCTAATGTAATAAACAATATATTCTTTACCATTTTCATCTTGTTGAGCCAACAATGCTACAATAGCATGGGATGATGTTGTTGTATAAAGGATAAACGGTTTTTCTTGCATAGCAGGTTGTAAAACCGGTGGAGTAGTAAGGTAATATTTCAAACTCTCAAAATCCTATTTACAGTCCTTATTCCAGTTAAAATGAACCACCTTTTTAAGAGGATGCATGAAAGGTAATGTTTGGTCCGCTAGGGATGCTACAAAATGATGAATAGCCTGAATTCTTTCTTGTAAAGTGCAAAATTGTGTAATGTTTTAAGGAGGTGGCATGTTAACTATAGCATCAATTTTCTTTGTTTCCACCTCAATGTCTCTTTGAGATATGATAAAACCTAAAATAATTCCACTATCTACACCAAAGATACACTTTTTCAAATTAAATCTCATGTTGTATTTTTGCATTCGCTCAAAGATTTTTTGAAGGATAGTCACATTGTCTTGTCGAGTTAAATATTTAGTGAGAATATCATCAACATAATCTTCCAAAATATTATGTATGTAATCATGAAATATCAATGTCATATCTCGTTGATATGTTGCTCCTACATTCTTCAAACCAAAAGGCATGACTACCGAACAAAAATGTTCCCCAAGTTGTAGTAAATGTTGTTTTGTATTGATCTTGAGGATTGATGAATATTTGATTATATCTAGAAAATCCATCCATAAATGACAACAGATCATGTATTGTAGTCAATTCCACTATCCTGGAAATATTAGGGAGGGGCAATAATCTTTTAAATATTCTTTATTTAAATCAAAAAAGTCCATACACATCCTAATATGATTATTAGGTTTTGCAGCTGCAACAATGTTTGAGATCCAAGGAGAATAATCTATAGGGCATATAAAACCATATTCAAGGAGTTTCTCAATCTCAACCTTGACCAATAAGGCTATCTTAGGATTCATCTTTTGTATCTTTTATCTAACTAATTTAGCATTTTCGGCAAGGACTATATTGTGTGTCACTATCTTAGTATCAATTCCTAGCATATCTAAATAAGTCCAAGAAAAAAGTTCAAGAAAGTCATGAAGTAAGGTTTCATGGTCTGTTGGTTCATCATCATCAAGGAACTTTCCTATCTTAATTACTTTCTGAGCCTTGTTATTAATATCCATCAGTATGTCAATTGTATCCCCCAAAGGAAGTGTGGTTTGTTTCAGAAATTCGGGATTGTATTCTTCATTGTCTCTATCAATCTCCTTACTTTCCCTTTCTCTGTCTTCTTGCTTAGAACTAATCGCAACACATGTAATTTGTTTCGTTTTAGGAGGATTAAATGGCTTATCATAAACTCCTAACATTTCTTTCAAGTCTTCATCATCTTCAAAGTATTCCAATGATTCTTCACAAGGTGTATTAATCAATTCAGTATGCCTCAAGGTGAGATTTGTTTTAGGGTTACACATAATTATTTTTATATTTAATAGAGGTCTTTTCATTTCTTGCATTATCTTAGAAGGAAAATACCAAAAACCACTTTTTGTTTATTGTGTGTTAAGCTCTATAGGAACATGGATGCCTTGTTCTTTCCTTCAACATCCTTTTCCACTATAGCCAAGTTGTTTCATAAGCTCATAATATTTTCCATAAATTTTCTGCATTTCTTTCGGGTTTAGTGGTTGTTAATAGTTTATCTAAT
Organism: Sequoiadendron giganteum; assembly: GCA_007115665.2. Classification (NCBI taxonomy): domain Eukaryota; kingdom Viridiplantae; phylum Streptophyta; class Pinopsida; order Cupressales; family Cupressaceae; genus Sequoiadendron; species Sequoiadendron giganteum. Next base: position 226,229,208 of record CM021100.1, read on the forward strand.
CAAAGTTTTTTGTATATCTTGTGTCTTATTCTAGAGTAGATGAGGTAGATTCTTGTGGGTTTTCTTCTAAATTTTGCATTGACATTACCATTGGTTGCTTCTTTTTTTTAGTTTCTTTAGTTTTAATTTTTTCTTCTCCCATAAATGTTGGTGTGAAGTTTAAATAACCCTAATCATATTCTAATAACTTCATCACTTTCTCTATCACATGTTTCTATTCTTTCATAGGTTCTACGTTTGAAGCTGGAATTAATGTGTTTAGGGGATTTGTCATTCCATTTTCAACTTGTAAGCAAATTTTAGGCTCGGGGTCTATTTCAACTTGGTACACTTTATTGTTGTAGACATACTTCATGATACGATAAAGAGTTGAAGGCACCACATGCATCTCATAAATCCAAGGTCTTCTTAAAAGGAGATTGTATGAAAGATCATGAGGCATAACAAGAATAGGAGTTTCTAAGGTAGCTTTTCCAATTGTAATATGAAAAGTAATCACACCAAGCGATTACTTTCCTACATTGTCAAATCCTCAAATTGATAAGGAATCAGATTTAATTCTTGATTTATCCACACCAAGTCTATCCAAAAGGTTCACACTACACACATTAAGAGCGAAGGCATTATCAACAAGGATTACTTTTATTCATGTTCTATTGAATCTAGCTATTATCATGAAGGCATCATTTTTCTTTCTCATCTCCAAGGAAGGTAGCTCATGTTGATTGTGATTAATGCCTACATTAATCACAATTATTCCTTCAATTAGACCCGCTGCATCACTTGCATTTATATTAGAGGGAATCACAACATGTTACAAGGCTATTTGAAGTATTATATGATAGGTTAATTTTGAATTAGGCCCCATAGGGATATCTTTGTAGGAGTAATCTTAATTTTTTCAACAAGAGCATACTCCTTCCCACTATGCAAAGGAAATGAGGAGAACTAGGCAAGATGGGTTGAGGCAAAGGAAAGGATGTTGAAGCTATTTGTCTTGGTTGTGGATTATTTCTAGTGTTGTATGTATGAGCAATGGTATTATAACTTGATTGCTATGAAACATTATTCTTAGGTGGTTCAAGGATTAAAATGGGTTTCTTTTTGAGTTTTAGGTTTGTGTGAAGCTGGGTAAAGGATGAGTTGAGGTTGAATGACATTAACTTCTCTTTGTTCAAGTTTTATGTAACAAGCCTTAGTGGATGAATCTTGCGAGGTGAAATCCTCAAGGGCTTCATCTAACATGTAAAATTAATCACTACTAAAAGGTTTGATGGCTAGGTTAACTCAAGAAAAGAGATTTGACATACTCGAATAACTATGCTTTCTCCAAGTGGTTCATTAGTTTATAGGTGTTTTCTTTTTTATTTTCTTATGAATGCCAAATGTAATCTAAACTAATTGAACTATGAACTAATGCTAGGATTGAAAAGTATAATAATTTAATTTTATCCACAATTGAAATGAATATAAAATAAGCTTTATCTAAGGAAATGCATGAAACAGAAACTTAGTAAACTGAAACAAAAATCTAACAACAACAAACTAAAACACAGAAACAAGGTTTTTAATGCTGTAAAATGCAGTCTAGATCTAACACAGGGCTAAATTTCCTAGAGGGGTGTATGATACCTAGTCAAGGTTTCCCAAGAGTTCAAATACTAATAAACAAACACTGAATACCCTGGAATCAGGAAAAACTACCTAAACTAGGACTAAATCACCAAGAGGGGTGTATGAGTCCCACATTAGGGTTTTTGCACTAATTTCAAAATTTTCTAACTGAATTATGTCTAGACTAAGTGAAATTATAGATTTCAAATTAAATTTGATGATGCAAGATCCAAAAATGCTACTTATATGCACTTTCACTAATGCAAGATTTAGAAATCCTAGATGCAAATTAACTAATGCAAGACCTAATAAAAAGTTAATGAAAGCTAGATATATAACTATGATGCATTCCAAATTAGAAAATAAGGTGTTCTAAAGGGAAGGTCCACCAAAATAAAACCTACAAAATTGTCACTCTATGTTTTTGGAGATAGAACAACCAATTTCCTAAAAGTTTCAATCAAGGAAGCATTAGAGATCTCAATCTATGGATGGAAATGGGTGAAATAAATCTACAAAAAGGTGTCCTAGGGTGTGATTAAAGACTAAAAGATGGTTCAACACCAAGTAAGGATTGGAAAGACAAGAAATTCCTTGATATGCAAACCTAATGATATGATCTAGAAAATGAACTCCAAATAGGATAATAAACTAGAGTTAAATAGAGGTGGACCTAGAAAGTTGAAGAGGCTCAAAATAAGGTCTAAAATCATGAAAATATATTTTTTAATGCACATTAGAACTCATACGCCAGTAGGGGTGATTTAGTCCCAGTTTAGGGTTTTTGGGTAAAAACTATAATTTCACAATGACAAATTTAAATCCTCTAAAATCTAGGAAATGTGTTACACCATGACTAATATACAAAAAGTTAAGTGTCAGTCCCATTCTTCTTTCTGAAAAAATTAAGATTTGAATATGTTCCCCTATCTCTTCTCTTCCTTCCAAACCTACTAGAAACCTCTAAAATAGATTATAGTATTTATTATATTATGCGGGGTTTGCCTCATTCAGACCACTAGTTTGGTAGTTAAAGCTTGATAAAAATAATATATTTTGAAAGTGAATATGGATGCAAGCCTTAATCTTAAGTGTATCAAATATGAGGAGATAAAAGATGCAATGAAACCCTATTTTAATGTGTTAGAGTAAGATGCATGAATGAAACATAGAGATGATGACTCACTTTGTGAGATCTTTAATCACCCTAATAAGCTATAATAATGCATGTACATTCCTTTAGGTAGAAAGAAGAGTGATCATGGAGGATGAAATCACTTGTAAAACAAGTCATTAGGCTCGGTTCAATGGCTAGTTGCATCTCCCCAACCTATAATCCATCATGATTCACCATAGGAAACCATCATAAATCCTTGAAAATATAATATATTGAATTAAAATGAGCTTGGGTACCTACAAAAACACTATAATGTTGATCTAAGACTTCAACTTTGCTTGTTGCTCTTGAATACTCTTGTGAAAATATGCTTGAGTGCTCAAGTTGATATTATGAATTCTTAGATCTTTAATCAATTTCTCTAGGTGAAATAATGATTTGAAACCTTGTTTATATAGACACTTCCTCTAATTTACCATTTATTAGATCCCAAATACTGACATTAACCAAAAATTGTAATTAAAAACCTTAATTTCTCATTCAAACCCTAAAAATATGTCACACGTGAATCATACACCACTTGTAGCATATGGGTCCCACCTAGGGGGACTCATGTACACCCAAGGTGGCATATAAGTCCCACCCTAGATTTTCAAGGTGATAAAATTTTGAGGTGTTAGAAGATTGAATTCCTCTATTTATTATTTTAGGATTTCAGCTAAAATAAGGCTTGGGATCCAAAATAAAGGGTCTTAGGGGCCCATTAATGATGATTTAAAGGGTCATGAATGCACGGGTTCTAAAATAGGTCCAAATTAAGTGTTTAATTGTATCATCTCCAAGAAGGGAATACAATTTTCTACACTATAGAAACAAGTAACTAACTTATCCATGAAATTGTGATAACAACCTCCCCCATGAAGATCAACCAAAACCATGATCCTCAAGCCAATAAGATACATGGTGACAAATCAAAAAATGAACCAATCAAACACCACCATCAATGCACCTACATAAACAATCATGTCATTCCAAAATCCATAAAGTACAAGGAGCATCCAAGACACAATGATCACCACCAAATGTACCAACAACACAAGTTAAACTATTTCCCACATGTCTGCATAATGTAGTCAACAACATAAGTATCACATCATGAGTACACATGGTAATACAATCTCTCTTCCTCATCATGACAACCAAACCAGAAAAACATGTGACTAAACCAAGCCACCAAACTAAAAATGGATCAACATTGAAGTATCTATGGGCATGAACAACCCCTATCTAGGTCATAAATGAAAATTCTTAGTATAGACCAATTACTATATTTCACAACTTGTAGATAGCACAATAAAACATGCAAATATAATGATAAACTAATAACCATGTCAAATGAGAGTAATAAAAAATGTACAATTTAGTATCAAATGACAGAAGCACCAAATCACCAAGATTTAACTTGTGACTTGCCATAAACTCATAGAATCACCATAGTTAAAGAAACATATAAATAGACTAGATTAGAAAAACATCAAATAAACCATAACAAAACAACTCCAAACTTGATCCACTATGTAGTGATCTAAACAATCTTTTTCTTGACTATTTGAAGTCTGAAATTTGATTATGTATGCACAAGTTATGACCTCTCCAAGTCAAGAGGGAACATCTAACTTCCAACAAGATTTTCACTATCAAAAAGCAAAATTTTGGTAAAACCAATCACACCACTATGGAGTGCTTAGAATCACCTTTCCAACGAGTCCAAGAAGTCACAAAACGAACACCTTGGGAAAAAGTTATGCCCCCCTAAACTTTTTTTGACAATTTTGGTATGCAAGAAAAATTGGGGTCACCCTTAGGTAGAGCCACTAGTGGTAGTGGTGCCTCAGGTGGTGCATTTAAACTAGGAGATATTTTGGGAAAATTTTAAAATAAAAAACTATTTGATAAAATATTGGTGAGCATTTAGTTTTATTAAGTGGGCTTTTAAAGTTTAACCACCCCACCCCCTTGCCCCCCACACCCCCACATTTGGGAGGTGGTATGCCATTGGTCATAGAGTACTCTTGGGCTAACAACTGCTAGAAATGTCAGTAGAACCAGCAAAAATACCTTCCACTAGTGGTGCTACTTACTAACACAAGTATAGGGGGTCTCTGGATGGGGTGCTTGCCATAAATTTTTATTTTTTTATTTTTGATAAATAAAAAATCTGACGAGTTTTTTATATTTCATACCATAGAAATATTTTATTTTCCAAACGCAAGATAATATATATTTTTTTAATTTTTTGACTTGCTAAAAATAGACGGTTGTACGATCATATGACATGGGAAAGGGGGCATTTTTTTTTTATTTTTTTTCTCAGTAACCAAAATAGGTGAAAATTTATGTCAATCTTCATGTCTCTGACCTCCTAGATCTAATGGTGAAGTTATTTTTTTCCCAAGGAGCATCTGCATCATTTCCCTTACAAAACCCTCATTATGAACACCCATAAAAAACCATTTTTGAAAGCAAAGATTCATAAGCCTAGATCTAGATAAAAAATTACCATAAATCTGCATCTCTAAAACCCCAAATGTACAAAAAACACTTGCATAAAACCATCATATCATGTACAATGTCTCCATTCTTCCCTTGTAAATCATAGATTCAACTATAGACTAGATCTACTCCAAAAAGGGTTATAGAATCCAAAACCATGGATCTAATACTAAATGAAAGGAAATATGCATCAACCCAAGATTGTTTCCACATAACTCAAATAGAGAAATCTATGCAAATAAGTATTTAGAATAGATATATAAAAGAATAGACAACATACCATCAAAGATGATATAAGATGTACCCTGGGAAAGCCCTCAAGAGGGAAAAACATAGCCTCGAAAAGAATCGATCACTCATGTATTATTCAACAATAAACATTACAATGCATCTTCAAATTCATCCATGAACACCTTTGAAACATTAAGAACTATCCAAGTAATCAATGTGAACAAGCATTCAACTACACATCCCATGCCATGCTTCAAACCCTCACAAATATTATCCAGATCTAACCTCAACCCCGTATTCAAAATATCCAACTATCCAGCCTAAAACAACTACCCTTGTGGTTTCTTTTGTAGAGGCAAGCTCCTATAAAATGACCAGCTGATACTGCATAAAACCATGTCCCCACAATTAATATTGGGTACTTTAAATTTAAACTACTTTCTCCAATATTAAATAAATATATTTTACAACTCAATTTATGTCCCAATGTTACAACACATAAAGTCACCCAAAGAATGCTAGACCAATGTGATGCACGTACCCCTAGATTCCCTAGGTGTACCACATAATAAATAAATAAATATTACATTATAACCTTATGCATGATGTACAACACACCTTTTTCTAATAGTGGTAAAGGTGGGGAATCATCATGCTTTGTTTGAATTGATTTTTTCTTTTCTTCTAACTTATCTATGATAGCATGACATCTACACTTACACTCTTTTTATCATTTCATTTTCTTGTTGCATGGTTTTCAAGTTGTGATGACATAGGAGTGGTTTTATCAACCATTTCTCTTTTCTTCCCTTAGGGGAGGAATGAAAGGGACCTCAATGGGTTGTGAAACTACTTTGACTATATATAGATATAAAGATATATATAGGGAGGGAGAAATAATGAGTCTGTGTGTCTGAGTGAAATAGATATAGTGATATAGATAGAGAAGGAGAAACAAGGATTGTGTGTCTAAGTGAGATAGATATTAAGATAGATATAGAGAGGGAGAGACGAATATAAATAGATAGATAAAGAGAGGGAGAGAGGGAGATAGACATAGAGAGGATAGATAAGTTGAGAGATATAGAAACTAAGAGTGATCGGGAGAGAGGGAGAGATAAGGATAGAAAGATAGGGGGATAGAGAGATAAATATATAGTGGAAGAGATAGAGGGGAAAGAGATAAATAGATGTAAGGAGAATTAAGGAGATAGATATAGGGAGATAGATAGAGAGGAAGATAGAGATAGAGATGGAAATGGAAACAAAGAGAAAAACTTTGAAAGAGAGAGAAATAGAGATAAAAAGAGGGGGAACAAAGAAAGAGGGAGAGATAGAGGGATGAAAAGATATACATAGAAAGTTATATAAAGAGAAGTAGACAAAGGGAGATATATAGAGAAAAGTAAGGAGAGGTACATAAGGCGAGAGAGATATAGAGATATATCTAAGAAGAGAAAGGGAGATAGATCTCTTTATACCTGTCTCCCTCTCTATATTTATATTTTTTATTCTCTCAATCTCTCTTTTCCTCTCTCTCCCCTATTTATCTCCATATTTTTCCTCCCTTCTCTTTTCCTCTATCTTTCTCTCATTTCTTCTCTTTGTCTATTTCCCTCTCCCTATATTTATCCCCTTAATATTTTTCTATCCCTATTTATCTCCCTCTTTGTCTCTATCCCATTCCCTCTTCATCTCTTGATCTCTCTATATCTCTGTTTATGTGACTATATCTATCTATGTCTCTCCTCTTCTCTATTTTCATCTCTCTTTCTTTATTTCTCTTGATATCTCCATATCTTTCTTTCCCCATATTTATTACCTTATATCTATACCTCTAATTTTGTATCTCTATCTCTCTTTTTATCTCATGTATATCTATGTCTCCCTCTCTAGTTCTCTCTCTATATTTTATCTCTTTCACTTTGTATCTATTTTCCTCCTAAGTATGCAATGGTTACACTAAAGAGGTTTTAAAAGTGAATTATAATATCTTTAATCAATTGACATGCTACCCTAAGCATAAATCTCTAAGGACATGTTATCCTTGGATTATTGACATGAAATGACTAATCAAAAGTTACCTTCTCTCTCACTTCATAAATTTTAATTTATATTTTAATTTTTAAATTTATTTTATTATAAAAATTATAAAAAAATTTCAAAATAGAATTATTCTAAAATAATTAATTAAAGTTTTAATAGGATAAATAATTATAAATTAAATTAATTCTAATAATTTTTAATTATTATTTGTAATTTCATAAATACACATAAATAATAATAAAAATATATATATCAAATTAAAAACTAAAATAAAATAAACTAAATGGAAAGTCAAAATATATCAAAATCCAAATATTAATAAACATATTAGTTTTACAAAATAAATAACAAATAATAAACATATTAAGTTAATAAGTGATTAAATAAAAATGTAAAACTACTTTTCAATTTATTAGAATTGAAATATTAAGAAAATATCTACCTAGAAAATATAATTAATATATTACAATTAATATTAACATAAACTCAATATTAAAAAATATAAATATATTATAAAATATTATTAGATAATTTGAATTTAAAAAAATAAAAGCATTTCAAATAAAATATTAAAAATAAAAATAAACTATATTAAAATTATTAAAAATTAAATTCTAATTTTATATTAAAAATTACAAATAACATCAAACCTAATTTGTTAACTTCATATAGAGAACACCTTGGGTGTAATTAATTTTTTCTTGGTTAAAGAATTTTATTGAATAATAATTTTAAATATATTTTAGAGTTATTTATTTCTTTGGTTAAAGGATTTTATTGAATAATAATTTTAAATATCTTTTAGAGTTGATTATTTATGCTTTCCTATAGGAAGAGTTCAATGATATTTTGAATGCAAATTTTGATTATGGATAACTAAATTTATAGTTAAAAGTGTATATAGTTAAATCCAAAAACTCTTAATGTTATTTTTTTCAAACATTAGTTAAGATGATTAATAGAAAAATTAATCAAGAAATTAATAAAAACTAATAATTACACTGAAAGCGTTATAGCCTTATACAGTGAAAGCAACAAGGAATATTCTGTAAACTTTTTGAAGCTTCATTGAAAATGATAGGCAAGTGGAAGTAATTTATGTGTAGAGTTGATACTTTTATTTTAGTGAAAGAACTATTTTTAAAATAGGTTTTATTATAGCATAGTAAAATAATAAATTATATATAAATATATAATATTTATTATACTTTTATAAAAAATAAAACAAAATAAAGCATAGAATAGTAAAAATAGTAATTTTTTTTTCAAATTGTTATGTAATATGAAGTGTTTTCCTGCTCTTTAATAAAATATTTTAAAATCTAAACTAAAATAATATAATATATTGAAAACTAAAAAATAGACTTAATACATTTTATATTTTTATAATACATTGAAAAGAGTGTATAAGATGAAAAAAGTTTTCAAAAATATTTTATAGTTAAAATTTAAAAACAATGTTAAGTAATGATAACTTTCAGCGTTTTTTATATATATTATTAATTAATATGTATACTAGTTTATGTTAAAAGTAACTTATTTAATTATATTAGTAACTAGATGTAAATATAACAATAGTGGCATGGTGTGATGGTTAAGTAGTTGTGTTGTTATTCTTATCATTAAGGGTGTGATTGTTGAGAATTTATAACATTAGTTAAGATGATTAATACAACAATTAATCAATAAATTAATAAAAACTAATAATTTATGTTAAAAATAACTTATTTAATTATAGTAATAACTAGATGTAAATATGACAATAGTGGCATGGTGTGATGGTTAAGTTATTGTGTTGTTATTCTTGTCATTAAGGACCAAACCCCATTTGGGTGTGATTGTTGAGACTTTATAATATTAGTTAAGATGATTGATAGAACAATTAATCAAGAAATTAATAAAAACTGATAATTTATGTTAAAAATAACTTAATTATATTAATAACTATGTAAATATGACAATAGTGGCATGGTGTGATGGTTAAGTTGTTGTGTTGTTATTCTTGTCATTAAGGGTCAAACCCCATTGGGATGTAACTCTTGAGAATTTATATTGGGAATAAGGTCTTCCATTTGTGACCTCACTAATTCATAGTTCCGGATTAAAACTGTTTACCCCTCTCAATATATATGTGGTTATCTCACATAGACATCAAGCCAATAAATATATATCCCTCTAAATAAATATGTGATTATAACAGATATACATCAAAACAATATATATATTAGAAAATGTGTGTAATAAATCATCTCATATTATAAAGACTTTTACAGCTAAAACATGTTTTCCAATGACCCAGCTTGATTTGACTTATTTCAGACAGGAATTCTCACACTATATACTAAATATATAAACTTACTGATTCAAACCCACTAAGTAGTGACAACAACACTATCCTTGATTCCTTAATATCTTTTTAATTTTAACGTAACCCGGCTGAGATATTTCTGAATTTTGAATATGCTTGCAATGTGAAAGGAAGTCTGAGCCTCAATAGTAGTAAAAGACCAGAACTATCATTTCCGCTACAGCTGAAAACAGGACGTCCCCACTCTTTAAATATTGACAGAGAAAAGATGTAGAAACATACGGCTGAAGGCTGCGGCGCATCTTTCGGGCACAGAACGCAACAAAAAGCAATGCCGTGTACGACGCAACTTCTTACCAAGGTCAGTGGAAAATGATCGTAGATGCGACGCCTTTAAAAAGGTGGCCGATAACATAAACATCCGAGCACCCCACCTTGTCAGTGTTAATTACATGGGCGGAGAATGCAATAAAATATGGTGGGCGAGAAATGGTAGGCCGTCACGTACTTGAAAGAGAAAAACGAGTCGCAGTGTTAATTACATGGGCGGAGAATGCAATAAAATATGGTGGGCGAGAAATGGTAGGCCGTCACGTACTTGAAAGATAAAAACGAGTCGCAGTGTTAATTACATGGGCGGAGAATGCAATAAAATATGGTGGGCGAGAAATGGTAGGCCGTCACGTACTTGAAAGAGAAAAACGAGTCGCTTCACACTGACTGAACCCGATATTAGGCCGTGACGTATTTAGATAGAGAAATGGTAGGCCGTGACGTATTTAGATAGAGGTCTTGAAATGGTAGGCCATGGGAATTAGAGTTGTTGCCGGTGGGTTTCTACTATTGATTTAAACTAGCACTTGCACCCCAATGAGGTGCAATGGTTATGTCGATAGGCCAGCATACACTGGTATTGTATCATGTACATGTAGAAGCGGTGTATTTTTTCTTTGTGGCAATGTGATTTTGTGAGCTGTAGGATTTGTCTTTAAGGCCTGCATAATGAAAGCAACGAGGTCGTTAGCTGTGTAGATAAGGCATTGATGCAATAAAATTGTAGCACTAGTTTTAAGCTTAGAAGTGTGAATTTTGTAATAGGTGCATACCTTGATTTAGGAGAGATATCTTTCAAAAGAGAATGGTGGTTGAATGCGAAGATCATTTAATGATTTAACTCTAGATATGGCTGTAGGATTTGTCTTGAAGGCCTGCATAATGAAAGCAACGGGGTGGTTAGGTGTCTAGATAAGGCATTGATGCAATAAAATTGTAGGATTTTGTAATAGGTGTGTACCTTGATTTAGGAGAGACGTAGTTGTTGTAAGTGAGCCTCCTCTTGTTTCCTTATGATTGTGAATCGATTGGTTTGCATTTTGGAATATCTTTCAAAAGAGAATGGTGGTTGAATGCGAAGATCATTTAACGATTGAACTCTAGATATGGCTGTAAATGTTAGTCCTTTCCTATCTATTTTACCAATATCAATTGTTCCTTTTTGTAGTGTTAGACCTTGAGCTTTGTGTATGGTAATAGCCCATGCCATTGTGAGAGGTATTTGACTTCTATTGCCCAGGGAAATAGGTATTATTGGTATGCTCTTGCGGTCAAGCTCATTCCATAGTAGCCCGTTGTAGGTGGCGAACCTTGTTACAACATACATGGGAACATCTGGCAGTTTGGAACCTGGACTGTAAATGATTTCAACAACTTCACCAAGAGCTCCATTCACTAGTCCTACTTGTGTCCATATGTTGGATGTGAGCATTATGCATTGCCCTTTACAAAGCAATACTTCTTTTTCAAGCTATTCATCGTTAGCTGCAGTATCCATTCCAGATCAAGTGCTTGTTGCAACACTGATTGCAATTGGACGATTCAATAATTTTAATATTCTTTTGTTGTGTAGTCTAACTAAATCATTTGTAGCAAACAAGTGCATTGAATTGTCAAACTCTTCTTTTTCTCTCGTTGTGAGCTACTTGTCTATGCGTGTCATTAAAAGATGCCAATCTTCTTTTGTTGCTTTTGCACTATGTATGTTTTGCAATAGTTGACAAAATCTCTGTTGTGTTGAAGTCTCACCTTGTTGACGGAAGACTGTTTGTAAGGTGACAACAGTTGTAAATTGGTTCCATAGTGTTTTTGCAATTGAGTGGGATGTGTATAGAGGTTTGTCCATTACAGGTGGCAATTGGGCGAGGTCACCGATCAATATTATAGACACTCCACCAAAGTGTACATGTTGTCGGTGTGGGAAAGCCTCATGTAGTCTTGTGTCTGTTTTTAGTAGCAACTTTGGACCTATGAAGCTCATCTCATTTATCAAAATGTATCTTATATGTTTCATATCTTCTTGAAATGTTGTTAATGTCTGCCCTTGTAGTGGGTTCATGTCTTTAATAGGGATCAGGAGCGTTGAATGTATAGTTGATGCATGAATGTTAAATGTAGCCACCCCTGTACGAGCTAATGTGAGCAACTGGTTTTTTTGTTCTGGGCTTGTACTTGTGAGTGCTTTTCTTATGCGGGCAATCAAGTACGATTTTCTTGTCCCTATTGTTCCTTGAATAACCATGTGTAATGGTTTTTCTGAGGGGCATTGACTATGGTCAATGATAATTGTGAGTGCTAGTTTTTGTTGCGCTGATAGTTTATAGTCTGGGACATCCAAGTTCCCTGCCATAGTCTCTTCTTGGCTACATGACTTTTTCATGGGTATGAACTAGGTGGCAATTTCATGAAGATCTTGGGGTATCGCTAGTTGATCCCATTTATTGTTGCTATCAAACTCATGCCTACCAAGCATCTAAAGTTCATTTAGACTTACATTGTTTGAGGGACCCATTTGTGAAAACAATTCCCATTCGTTAAGTTTTGGTGTATCTGTTGTGCCCGTCTCTGTATCGCTCTCATCTTCTTCTTTAGTGGTTACTTCCATTTCAACTGTGCGATTAACATGCCATACATCATATTTGGTTGCCTACATTTGCTTCCAATTTGCAATTATTGTATCTTTAGTAAGCCCTACCTCACTTTCTATTCTTCGAAAATGTTTGTATAATAGTAGCTCGCTCTAGCAAAAAGTTTCAAAGTTGTCTGAGTCCTCCTTTGGGATGCTGTAGAACTTTGGGAAAATATTAACAATCACTTTTACTTCTCTCTCTTTCCATTTGCATCCTTTGTGCCATGCAAAATAGGAGAAAGATCTTGCAAATTCAAGTAGCATTATTGTTTCCATTTCTTCAGGTCGATTAATGTAGGAATGCAGGTAGGTCGTATGCAAGTGGATTTCATCTATTTTTCTTGTTATTCATTGGAACACTTTCTGACCAACATTCAAAGACATGAATGGTCGATTACAAACAACAAGTGGTAATTTTTGAAGCATATGACATGTTTCTTGGGCTCCTATATCACGCTTTGCAACAAGCTCTATCATGAATTTTTGAAATGTTGTTATAGCTAGGGCATCTATTCTTTGGCATGCAGATATTCTTGTTAACATATCAGTATAAGACACAGATGCTCTCTCTGCTTTTGATGCATACTTGGCAATGTATTTTAGTACAAGTGCTCATGAGATAACTAGTTGGCAATCTATGTTGGCTCTCCATATCAAAAGCATTTATGGATTATGTATGTTTAGCCTATCATCATTTCTTGCAGGTTCATATTATTTCTTCCCATTATCATCACATGATAAGGTAGATATAATCTATTCTTTCCATGGAGCTTTGTATCGACACTGTAGTTGTTTCCCCTTTTTGCGTAAGCATGTTTCCTCTCTGCATTTTGTGTGCCTCTAGACATAGTTGATTATCTCCTCATAGTCATGAGAGGGATCTTTAGCCAATATCTGAGTTGTGTCTAGCATGCATGGGTCATCGTGCGGAGGATGGTAGATTATGTTGTTTCTAAGTGAAGCAAGGCGAGGGTTCCAAGCACTTACATACTTGTCAAAGAATTTCCTTGCCTGTTCATCTTCTGTGTTGTTCCCCCAATCAATTTTATCCATATCTAGTGCATTTTCGAGCCAGAGGAATCCATGCACATGTACAGTGCCTGGATGTTGCCATTCATATCTATACCAATAATCTTTTGCACCAAGAAGTTTTTGGATGACCTCTTCACGAAATACTATAAATCGTTGGTGTAGATATAATGATGTGGTGTGGGGATTATTGATTACATTGTCCAAGCGTTGTTTGTTTGTTTGCATTTCCACTATTGTGTCATTTGAGAGCAATGGTTGCAGGTTTGGCCACTTTCTGTCTGCTGCACTCAATGTGAAGGATAGAGTGGGAGACCCTATTTGGTTGATCATATTTGTTAGCTCATAACGACACTTGCGCCAATATGGTCTTGTGCCTCGAATTGAAGATCCAAAGTGCATGAGCTCTTCAACTAATTGTGTTTCAGGGAGGTTTTTCAAGTGTGCACGAAGGTTTTCAATAGTTGTGGGGATGTTTTCTTCAACATTTTTTTTAATGAAAACTGTTGCAAGCCCTTGGCCATGGTGTCGCAACATAAGATTGAGCATAAAATATCAAAACCTTGGATGCCTCCCAAACCTTTGGTCATGGAACCTCATCAAGTGCAGTGCATACTCGTGCATTCAGACTTCCCTAATTCATGGTTGCATTTGTAGTGTAACCCCATTGGGGAAGAGTGTTGGAAATGCCATATCAAGCAACCCTTCAGTATTGTATTCATTTATTGGTGATGAGTTCATCTCGGGCCAATGTATAGTGGTATTTGTGTTGTCCTCAAGGTCTAGTGCTTGCTTAATAATTTCTAGCTCGCGACGTCTATTTGGAAACTTAGCCATAAATGATGATGTGTGTACTATGCTCTCCTCAATTTCATCTTCATCAACGGTGTTCCCACTATTTGTCACTGCTGTACATTCGCTAGTAGCAATGGTGTGCAACATGCTTGAAATGTCTATGCTAACTTCAGGAATTTGAGCCAAGCCATCAACACTTATGGAAACATCATTATAGTATGGGTCATATTTCACTTTGTATTGCAATGCATCGCTAATGTGACATCTACTTACATAACAATCATAGAAATTTCCTGTATTGTGTAGCCTTCGAACTATGAGCACATCCAAGTCTTCTATCCTTCCAGGGAGAACTTTTGCAATGTTCTTGATATCTTGTGGGAAGCTAATTATGTGACCGCTATATTTATACTGCCCTCCAGGAGCATGGGTTACTTGCAGTATTGGGTTCACTCTAGCAATGAGCATTTCCTCCACTTGGGTTAGTCTTTTCAGCACAACAGTTTGTTCTCCTGGATCCATGTTGTTGAGTGTGGAGAATCGATGTATACCTCTCTCATTAAAACATCTTTTGCAAGTAGCATGAGTGTTTGATGAATGAAGAAGCATGCCTAGGTAGTTTTCCTCGCATATAATGCATGTTTTCCTATTGGAAAGTGCATCTATCTTTTGTCGAAAGCTTTTCATTATTTTTATGAAGGTAGCAGTTTTGTTGAATGAAGTTCGATCTTGTATATCTTCTTGTGTTTGCATATGTTGACCTTGACATGTTTGTTTCTGTAAATTTTTAATGTGTTTCTTTGTTGTTATTTCCTCTCTATGATGAGCATAGTAATTGTGGTTTCTCTTAGAATTGTGTACCCTTTGTTCTTCTCTTTGGTGGGGGTCGATTTGGCTAGAATGAAACTTTTTCATCCACCTTCGGGTGGCTATCACTTCTTTATGTCGAGCATAGTAATCCCGGTTTCTTTTTCGAGTTTGTTGTCTTCTAATATCTAGTTGTTGGAAGCAAGCTTGGCTTGTTTCGGGGCAGTGGTCCGCCATCTGTATTGTGGGAAGATAAGGCTGAATTATTAATAAGGGAAGCATAAACACACTTAAACAACTATGTGTGGCATCAGTAGAATATATGTAAAGCGTACAATGGTAAAAGAATACATTTTGAATATTTATACATCCAAACAAACACACACACACCCATACATATATATAATGGAGAATTATCCTAATTTAATGTTGTCAACACAATTCAATAAAATTGTAGGAAGGTATATTAAGGTAAAAGAACACAAATTCTTAGTTAAGCAACCCAATTAAATATATCTATTAAAAAAGGAAAAAAAAGAAAAAATTACATATTCAACTCATAGTTTTTAGAACTAATATCTCTTAAATTGTAGTTTTAAGATAGTTGTAGATTACATCATGTCAAAATAACTGGGTCCTGTAATGGTAGAAGAAGTAGATTCCACATATATATAGAGATAAGAAAAAACATATAGATTGCTACTTTTATTTTATTGAGATTTTACTATTATAGTTATACTTCAAACACACAGTATTGAAGGGAACAAAAAAACCATCAACTATAGTGCTATCTTATAATAGAATATATTGATCCCATGGTTTTTCATCAAGGAAAAAGTAGGTTTTGAAGGGACCGAAAACCCTATACAAACAAATTTTGAAAGGATATGGAACCCAAAACAAAAATTTTGTCCTAACATAAAGACCATGGGTAAAAAAGGCATTGCAAGCCAATGAACCACAACCAAAAAGAAAGTTGCGAGGAAAACAACTTCCAAGCAGCCAAAAACTAGACCCCAAACAAGAATAATCAAGATTTAGATTTAGAGCTACTCTTGTGGGAGTGGAGAGTCATGTCACAAGAAGTCTTAGAAGATTTAGCTTCCTTGCCCTTTAAAAAAATGCAATCCTCTTCCACTTGTGCTATGCTGGCAACATGGTAATCTTGCACAACATAAGCAAGCCCACCATTTGAGACACCTGGAGAGGATGCCCCTACACCCTGTGATTCCAAATCAATCACCACAGAAAGACTCCTATGTTGCTCAAATTTCTTCTCAACTGTATATTGTTGTTGGTCATTCTTGTCACTACACATTTCTTTGATATTAGAAAGTAAGATATTGCTCTCTACAGTGAAGTCAACCTACTCAACCTTTGTGATAGTTTCCTTCAAACGTTCTTCATTATTGTATGTTTCATTTCTACATGTCAAAGTAAACAAGTATTTTTTGTTCAACACGTCTCTTATTACCTGCTGAGTATCCCTTTCTATGTCATCCTCAAACTGTAGAGAGTATAGCTTCTCCGCAGACATTTGCATGAGTTTTGTTGCTCCTTCATCGAATGCAACTGCCCATAGCATATTTGTGTGGTCCTACAACTTTATTTGTAGTATATGCCTATAATTACAAGAGGTACATGTTATGTGACACTTTGAGCAAAACCACTTGTCATCTTCAGTTTGCACCAATCTTTTCTTGCATTTTTGTCCCCTTGTTACATTAGGGCATGTTGGATAGCAAAATGATTCAGATTTGATGAACAACAATCTTGCATTTATTGTACATTGGAGATGATGCACTCTATGCAGCATTTGTTCTTGAACATCCCTAATTGTTATTCTTGTGGCAGGCATGGATGAATTGCTTAACTTTGTTGAAGGTGATAGAATATTAGCCCCAATTCATTCAAACCAAGTTTGTAGTTGTTCTTTCTCTTGGATGTCAAGGTCTATAAATAAATTTGTATTGCTTGATGTGCTCAAGACCTTTCTGTTGTAATCGCAGACTCGCCCATTTTTAATAGCGAGAATAGTAGTTTCTTGTACATGATACTTTTGTTGAAGATAAGAACCTTCCTTCTTTGCTATTGTGCCCCATAGAGTGATATCTATTATTGTTTTGGACATGTCCAACAAGGATATTGTGCACCTTAGGACCTTTGTCCCATCTCTTCTCCTAATTATCGAGCTTGGATTGACACAAGTGACAACTCCAATAACATCAACAGTTGAATTGTTACTCTTCTTTGCAAGTTCACTGATAGGTGTAAAGGAGAATAAGTGTTTTGGAATAGAATGGTCATCTTCACAAAGAGTGACCTTTGAATCTATTGACAAGGAAATTTCTAGGCCACTATTTAACTTGTTGTAAAGCTTATTAGCAGTCTTTACTACACCACCAGATAACGTATAGGTTTTTCCAATAGTAATATTTCTATAATGAAGGTCAACAACTTCATTGAAACAAGTCACACGTGTTTCAACCCCTTCTATGTCAATGATGTCGAAGGTGAAAAGTTGACTTGTACCTTTTTGGGTATTGTACTAGCGAATATCCTTTTTGGCAATCACACGACCTTTGACAGTCCATCTTGGTTGAAAAGGGCTCAAACTTTTAATAGGCGTAATTGTGACTGATGCTTCCATTCCACCCCTAGAAGGATTCACACCAAATAATCTTCTTGTAGGAGTTGATACTCTAGTAGTGCTAACTATCTCAGGTTTCACATGTGGATCTGAGGAATTTCCCATTACCTATTCTATATGGTGCTCTTGTTCCATATAAAGTGAAGTAGGTTCATCGATTATATCTTGGTTTCTAGAAACAATCTCAAGGTTCACAATGACAATCCACCTATACATGTGCAACACAAGAATAAGAATTAGCAATATAAGGAACAAGCTAAAAATATCATAATATTTTCTTTTCAAAAATTGAGAATTCATTTACTCACTGAGACCCACTTGATTTGGGACAATTATATTTTGTCAATTGTATTATCATTCCAATTGAAATTTCACCTAAGGCTATGTAATGATTGTATTTTTGTGGTAACGATGCTTTTAGTTTGTAGGCCCCATAAGATATTTCTACCTTGTAGCGGTTGTTGCATTCATGGCCATGTGTAAAGTTGGAAATAGATAAAATCTGCACATTAGGTTCACACCCTTGATTCCCATCATGGATAAGTTTAATTGCATTTGTGGTTAATATTGTAGCCATGGTCTATGGAAGCTGACTAACCCTGCAAAATTATATCATGTGTAAGATACTGGTTGAATAGGATTGGCATATGTTTTTTTTTGGAAAACGTATACCTCAACATATTGTTGAGAGAATTTTTATAATGATGTTTAAATATATCATCATTTTTAATAAACATTGCAATATACATTTGTTAGACTTAAGGTTATAGTTCAAAATAATATTGAAAATAAGGGGACACAAGTATTACAATAAGTGCTATTCATTAAAATTAGAACTATATAGATCAATATGTACAATGCCATTACAATATAAACATAATATATAACAACTAAGATTTGGAATATAAGGTCAACCACTAAATCCATTTCACTCTACATATAGCTATTTTGACATCTTTCGACATCACAAAAAAGTAACTTCCAAGAAGTTATTTGAACTCCCACTAAATCCATTTTGCTCTACATATAACTATTTTGGCTTCTTCACTTGGCTTGACAAGAGCATCTAATTTGTATCATGCTGCTAATCTCGATCAACAATCGGAAAAAAGTAGCTAACTTCCAAGAAGTTAGTTGAACTTCTTCAACCATATATTAGTCAATAGAGCTTGGAATTCACGCTTTAGTTCAAATGCATTGGCCACTCCATAATATTCACAGTATTTTAATTCACGCAGGAAACCATAATATAGCTCAAGAGCTTCATAGGTCACATGAAATTTTTGGACAACTTCTTGCACCAACTCAACTTCATGATCTTGCACATTGCATACATCTTGGCTTGTTTGCATAGCTTCTTCAAAAATTTCACGGCAACTTGTCAAGATATTGTTTGAAAAAGCTTCAACATTGTTGTGAGGAAAACCCAACCAATCTACAGACGTTGAGTCAGTTGTTGATAGAGGTAACTCATGGGTTTGTGATGAGGATGTCTTGGACTTAGAATCACTGCTTGAAATAGTAATAACATCTTGAGGTGCTGGTGCATTAGCCATATCCTGAAAGTATAATTCAAAATAGCAACAATAATATTAAAAATATTATTCAATAGGACCCAAACTACAAGCATATTATACACATCATTACGCCCTATTTTATTTCCATAATCGACCCTATGAGGTGTGCCATCTTATTGGACTCTCATAATTTTTTCTAATAGTGTGTAAGGATCCATGATATAGCAAATAAAGCTTACATTGCCAACCACAAAAGTTGTGGAATCTAATTCAAAGTTGTGGAATCTAATTCAATTATTATTTTACTATGTTAATTATTATTAGTAATTTCCTACACATTTTAAGGAATAAGAATTACAAAGATATTTTGATTTAGAAAAGTCTAAAGATTATTATATAATTTCAATTGTTTGTTGAAAAATAAGATATTCTAGAAAGATTTTTTTATATAATTTTTTGTCACTTTAAATCCATATTATTGATATATAATATCATGCTAATTTAATTATTTTCACATACTCACTAACCCGTAAGCTAAATAATATATATAATATTTAATTATATTTATTTAATTTTAATCTTTATTAACTGTTAAATAAATTCCACATTATATCTAATAAATGAAATCTTTATGGTAAAAATAGTAGATCTTATCCTTGGATAGCACTCAATATATGCTTTTTTCATGTGGAAGGAAAGGTCACAACAAATTTCCTTAGTCCATTCACACAGAACAAGGATGCAAAAGGTGCATTGAGAATAAGGATGTATAAATATTAATATAACAAAATACTATGAAATTATTTTTAATGCTCATTACTCAAATTTTCTCTTTGGTAGATGTAAATGAATTAGGTTTTAGCTTTAAATATAATACCCTAACCCATAAGTTAATTATTTTCATGTTTCAATTGACTCATAATGGTTAGTTATAATGAATCAACAAGATCCCAATTTTCAATTTATGTTTTAAAAGTGTTTAGATCACTTCCATACTTCTGGAACTAATCTAGGTAAAGGGATTGATGAAATAAAAGTCAAAATCAATTTCTTAGGTTGTGTCATATGAGATCATGCTAACTTCATAATTGAATAAAATATAACTTAGTCAAATTTAGCCCAAAAATAAATGGGACAAATACAGAGAATCAACTTTCAACATTATAATTTTACAAATAGTAGCAAATTCTTTAAAATTGATGATATTAAAAAACATATGTATGAGCCTTAATATTTTAAAATTTTGGAGAGAGTCAACTTTCAACATTATAATTTTACAAATATTAGGAAATTCTTTAAAATTGATGATATTAAAAACCATATGTATGAGCCTTTATATTTTAAAATTTTGGAGAAATAAATTTCATGTAATATTGAAAACAAAAAATTCAAAATTAATTAAAATGTCTTCTAAAAGAATTAAATTCCTAAATAAATCTTATTTTGATCTTAGTTTTTTAATTATTATTTGCACTTATCATTCTTCAAAATCTTTAAAAGAATATAAGGCTTAATATAATGAACATTTCATAAATTTACTTTATTTTCTTATATATTTACCTATCTATAATAAATTTCAATATTATAACTTTTTAAATAAATGATAAAAGTACCAATATCTTAAAGATTCTCAACTAACATAGAACTATTATAAAATTTATTTCATTACATGATTATAAAAGCTCTTAACTTTTTTAATTTACTTTCATTTACACATATTTTTATATATTTAATCTCTTTCTATTTCTATCTACATCAATTTTCATATATTGGTCTTATTATTAGTTTAAATTTTGACATATTTATTCTTAATGATTAGATGAAACATTCAATGTTCTAATTCCATTATGCAATATAGAGGAAAAATTCTACATAATGTCAAATTGGTTCTTAATTCAAAATTTTATAACTCAAATTATTGGCTCATACTCTTTCCTTTAGACCATTGAGGTATGGAATAATATATTTTTGTGTGGCTATTGATCGTGTCTTCATATTCATATTCATTTAGACATTAAATTATATCTTAGATCATTTAAACATACCAAGAAATTACATTACTTCCATCTATGTTTGTATTTGGAACATTAAAAAGACTCATTGACTGCTCAAAAAAATTCATATCTTAAAATAAATTTCTTCTTTCTCTTGTTGATTCAATAATGTTTTATTGTTCTATCTCAACACTATTTTGCTAACATTCTGACATATCAATATTATTTATCTCTTCTGGAAAATCAACATAACAAAAATCTGGAAGATGAAATGACCTTCCTTTAAAATGAGAGATATATAGTGATTTAGACCTTGTTCACCTTAAGCTCATACAATTTGTAGTTTTTAATAGAGTTATTCTATCAAAAAAAGATACATAAATTTTACTCTTATCATTGAACTTATTTATATTTTCCTTTAGATTTGTGTCTATTTGCAATTCTTCCAAATATTCTTAAAGTTTTAACCAATGGTTTCCTACTTGGTATGGATGCTTCTTCTAAGAGGTTTTTTTTAAATTAAACTTCAATTGATCAAATAAACTATTATATGAAGTGCTTCCCCCATAATCTATCTTCAATATTATAAGCCTTGAACATTAATTTAAATTTTCCTTAAAGTTTCATAATTCATTCTTTCAACTACTTCATTTTGTTATGGAGTATATAGAGCTAAGAGGTGTCTCTTCTCTTTTGTTTGAAAAAATGACAATTTTCTAATGTATATACTCTCCCTATTATATGATCTTAGAATTTATATTTTTTATCACATTCATTCATAATTTAATGTATAAACTCTTTGAAAACATCAAATGCTTTAGAATTTCTCGTCAAAATGTAAACCCATACTATTTATGTGAAGTTATTAGTGAATGACATGAAATATCAAGATTTCCCTATGGAAGCCATCTTAATTGATCCACATAGATCAAAATTAACTAAGTCCAATTTTATAGAGGCTTTCTAGAATTTTTCATTAGATATATTTTAAGTACTTCACATATGCCATTTTATATTAACATGTATTTGCACAAGAAATTATTTACTAATTTGAAATTCTTAATGCATAATAACTTTGTATTAGGTTTTTCTTTTATTATTTATTACCTAATATAGATATTTCAATACATGTATTAACATATTTTAGATAGAAATATACACAATACCTATGTTATTATAGTTAAATGTAACACAACCATTTACATAATCTTTTATATCTTGTAAGTCAATATTCAAATATTAAAAATGGAAAGAAATAATATAATTTAAAACAATAAAAAAACATATTATTTAAAGTATACAAATATTGTTAAGTTATTGTATACAAACACATCTCTTAATATGACATCCTATATTATCATTTAAAGTATGGTAACTCTTTGTATGACATCCTATGTATTAATTCTTTGAGCTAACAGGATAACAAAAACACTAGGACAGCGAGGGTATTCCTCTATGCATTGTTTAAGCCCAATCCAGGACTATGACAAAAACACTGGAATCACCCATACAAATATATTTTCCAATCAGTTGAAAGCAGTCTACTCGGCTGAGAAGCTTCTAGGGTTTTCAGACATTGACATTGTAGTGGCAGAAACAGGGTGGCCTTCTCTGGGAGATTTTGAGCAGCACGATATGAATATGGAGATGCTTTATCGTATAATGGAAATATCATGAACTTTGTGACTTCTAATATGGGATTTCTATTGATGCCTAATAGAACCTTTGGTATTTGAATATTTAAAAGTTTTATACATAATAGTTTTTAAAAGAATAAATTAAGATTAAAAAAATAATTTTATTAAAAATTAAAAATTTCTAGCGATTATTTCTTTTAAAAAATTTCACTTACACGAGTGATCTAAATCTCTAGAAACTTATTGACCTTCAAAGATTTGAACTTTTCTACAATAACAGCAATACCAAAATTTAACCAAAATCTAATATTATATTATTATTTTTCTAAATTTAATCAAAACCTTTAATATTATATTATTATTTTTCTAATTTTACCATGACATTTTTCAGAATATTAATGCTGAACACAAAGTATGATTTCGATTAAAGCTGGAAACAGAAAGTCCATAGTGTTTAAATATCCTCTGATTTGGCTAAAATGCATGTGATATAGAGTCAGAAAAGCATCATAGGGACCGTTTAAGCTTTCAGACAAAGATTAAACTCCAGTACTGTGAGAAAGAGACAGAGGCCTAATCTGATTACTCACAACCGATAGAACATATAGTTTACATGTCAAGAATCAATTCAGATGAATCATTAGGAAACCCAGTAGATGAATAACCACCTAAGAAACAAACGCAAGTAAAAATAATTGAGCAGGTCTGTTGAAAATATCAATTAATTGGGTGTTAAGCACTTGCAAAACTTGTGAATCTTATGTGATAGGCAAGGAAACAAATTTTAGACAAAAGATGAAAACTAAAACCCATTTCAACAGAAAATAAAACTAGGCCATGGTCAAAACTTACTTGAAGCACTTTGATTATATTCCTTGTTCCATACACTCTCTTTACCACTGTGAACTTGTTGGGATTATTTAAGCTTGGCTATTATTTATTGGAGACCAAATACGAAGACCCCAAGAAATAGCAGAAATTAGTGCAAACACACTCGACCCATACCTATTATAATTGTTGGACGAGTACCACACCGTTGCCATGTCTTCATCGACCAGTCAGACGTATCTACACATTGAGTGTACGTAGGACTGGAATCTAATGTAATGTGAATTAATTGTTAAATCCGATCTCAGATTTTCCCACGTCGTGGGAAGATCTGATATTAATTGTAATTAATTGTTATGTTTTGGCTCTCCTTTGCTGAGGATATACGTTGAACTTGGCAGTTATGGGAAATGACAAGCATTTAGAAAATGTCAGGCCTTTACACATGCGACTGGTTTACCACTCCCAGTCATTAAATATCAGGCCTCTACAAATGCAATTGGTGTAAATGTCAGGCCTTTAAGATGCAACAACTATCAATTTGTAGCTGTATCAACTCATTTATAAAGCAAGTATCGGCTAATTTCTAAAGCAAGTATCGGCAAATACGAAGACACATGGTAACAAAAACGTGCATTGACAGGAGGAAGAATTTAAGGCATTAAATGGAAACAATTCACCTCGTTTCGTTACCTGTGTAATCTTAATGAAATACAGCTCAACAAAAATGTACATTGACAGAAGGAAGAATTTAAGGCTTTAGATGGAAACAATTTGCCGCTCCAACTGATCCATTTGCCGTATAGTTCGTGGGGCTCTCGCCGGCGTCACACTGCTGGAAATGCCGGTGGGGTTCCCCCACGTAAATAACCTATTGGTTAGAAATATAATTTAATGATTTTTGTTGTATTCCGCGAGGTAAAATGTACCTTGGATGTAATGTTCATGCAGCCCAAAATTGTTTTTGGATTATTGATATCAATCGAGATCAACGATCTAAAAGCAATTTCAAGCCCCATCATTCTTGCATCTTGAGTACATTTTTCCTCATAGAATACTACGAGGGACATTAGATTATATTTTAAATCAATGGTAGCAACTAAATATTGAATCTATGATCCTAAAGAAACTAATAATTAATTAGAAAATTAATTTAAATTTCTACTATAAATTAAAAAATCTAGGTGAATCTAATATAGTCATGCATCGAATACTATTGAATTTTTTTGAGTTAAAATATTAAATATAATAAATTCTTTGACGATTTAAATAAGACTAAAATATTTTTTTATAAAAATATGGCAATTCAAGTCACATTACAACTTGCCAATAGTGGTATGGTGTGATGGTTAAGTTGGTGTGTCCCATTCAAGTGTAATTGTTGAGAATTTATATTGTGGATGAGGTCCCCCATTTGTGACCTCATCAGTTCATAGCTCCAGGTCAAAACTGTTTACCCCTCTCAATTAAAAAAGTCACATTACAACTTGAACTATTAGCTAAATTCGGATTCCCAAATTTAACCTATTAACCAATTGGCGAATACTAGCACTAAAAAATACTAAATTTAAAGAGGTAATTTAGGATTTTTTTTTTTGATATAGAGTAGATTACTAGAAGGTAATTTTATTATTTTGAAAGATGTATGGTTAATGTGTTATTGTGAAAGTTATACATTTATATATTTTAAAAAAATTACTTAGTTTAGTGTTTATTTTAAGAGGGTGTTTTAAAATATTTATATATTTTTTATTTTCTATTTATTTTAGTGTAAATTTTGAGAGGCTATTTTAGAAAGTTAGTAAAGTGATAATGGTATAATTTTATGTGAAGTTGGGTTATTTTTCAAGTATTATGTACTTATATTTTAAAATATTTATCTCCCAACTTATCAAATGCACACATCTTGGTATATTTAGCTACAATATATATTAATTATATATATTTATAAATCTATAAATTTGATGTTTACCACAATTTAAACCTCACATGTCATTTCTATGCAAACATGATTACTAAATTTTAAATTCAATGTTTGACTAAAACCCACCCATTCCTTTCTTTCAATGGAGTAACTCAAGACACATTTGTGTGATTTATTCCAGTGTCATTATATTTAAATATATTCAATCACATTCATTTCATCTTCATCATGTTACCTCCTTCTAAGAGCATTGTTCATATGTAATTTAAATTTTATAAATAATTTTTTTAGAAAGGATCCCTTTTTCATTTCTCATAGTTCATGCTACATCTGACAACACGAGATTATGAAATAAGTCAATAATTCTAATTAAATCAAGAAATAAAATCTATGAAGTACTTAATATTTACACCATCATTCTAGAGAGGTAAACTATGAACCAAAAATCAAATAGGATGGGGGGTGACCACCTATTCTATCTTGGTCATTTGATTATATCCTAAGAGCCCTAATTGGATTGACTAACAACCTCACAAGGTGAGTCAATTCACAATGAGGAAGACCTACGAGGGTGTTCTTTCAACTTTAAGGGGTTCACCACCAAGAAAATTCTTGGAAAAGACAAATGAACATTCAACCTACAAAACCTAGTTATGCAAGCTAAATGAGGTATGCAAATAATGAAAGTATGCAACAAGGAGATATGATATGTGTACCTAGGAATTCTGGAGATGTTGTGAGGATTCTAAAAATACGAAGAAGCTATCAAAAAGTGCCTTAAAGGACTAAAATCCCCAAGATGGCGTATTAGTCCCACTGTTGTTTTTCGGGGCAAATACGAAATCTTCGGATGTCAGAACCAAATCTAAAGGAATCTCTAAAAAATATTTCTACGAGGATTAAGATTCCCAAGATGGTGTATTAGTCCCATTCTGAATTTCTAAAAGTTCTAAATGTGATCCTGAGCTCCAAGGTCTGCACTTTCTTCCTCTTCGATCTCAGGTTCTAAAACTTCCTAATCTAACCTGTAAGTGAGTTTATGTGAAGATGATAACTTTACAATGAAAATTTTCAGTCCAAATGATCTTCAAGACTTTAACCTAAACCTACAAATACAAACATATAAGAGGGGAAAAACTTCTTGATTATTAGTTAATGGGGGTTTGCCTTGGTCAAACCCCTTGTTAGTAATTAAACCAAATGACAAAATGATATCACCTTGGATAATGTCTTGTGAATCAAATCTACAATCTACCATGTAGTGACCATGAAGAATGTAGATCTTGGATCCTTAGATTTGATGTGAATAGTTTTTGTAGATAGATCTTCAATGCTACATCCACAATCTTGGCTCAACAACATGAATAGATGCAATAAACCCTTGATATGATCCATGAATCTAGATGATGGCTCCAAATTCTTGATGGAATTGCTCTTGAATGCTCTTGTGAACTCAAATATGCTATTAGGAATGCTCTCACAAAATACTTGATTGAAAATGAGTGAAGAAACCTTGTATTTATACTTATTCATGCTTAATATCCCTAATTTACACCACAAAAAGTGGACATGTGAATTCATTATTTGAAGGAGGATAAATCCCGCCTAAATTTGAAATTGAATCTCGAAAATAAGCCAAGGAGGACTAATATGCCCTAGGTGGTGTCTTAGTCCCAAGGCTCAAATTTCGAGGCACAAAATCCAAAAAGGGGCCAATTTAAGATGCCTCAAAATCAAGGTCCGAAGAGCTCAAGGAGACAAAGACATCCTAGGTGGCGTTTTAGTCCTGATCAAAAATCAGGGATGCAAAGATTAAAGTCATTGGATTACCATTTATAAATTGGAGAATTTCAAGATTAGCCAAAAAAATGTTCCATTCACAGGGCTTATGGACACAAAATAGGACCAATTAAGCCATAAATGAGGATAAATAAAGAAAGGTGGACCCAAAAATGTGTGAAAATGCAAGGGTATGCATTTTACTACACTACATTTCGCCCTTAGTTTAGTGACAGGATGAACTTGCTTCAAACTCACACTAATGTAGCCAACCACACAATCAAGAGTGGTTCAAATGTACAAATGTTAGTAAGATAGGATGATAATAATAAACAGGGATGATGAACATGCTTTCAGATGATATATGAAGCCAAAATTAGATCACAAAAATACATCATCAAAGATAGGAAAAAGGTAAAAGGAAAAGGGAAAAACTACAATAGATCAAGCTTAGACTGGTCATCCAACATGGTGGACTGGGTCTAGGCTTGAAGAATTTTACAATTGGAACGTGTTCTCCACTATACGAATAAACACACATGCTCACAAGGGCTAGTGGGAGCTAGGTGTCAACTAGGTGAGCCTAAGGGTACCATATCAAAGCCATACCTTCGTGACTTTAATAAGGTACAAAAATGCATGCTCACACAGGCTAGTGAAGCTATTTTTTCACTAGGTGAGCCCTAGGATGTCCATATCAAATCCATACCTCCATGAATTTAATAAGGAAAAAAGGAAAATGCATGCTCACATGGGCTAGTGAAGCTAGTTGTTCACTAAGTGAACCCTAGGAAGTCCATATCGATGCCATACCACCATGACTTTAATAAGGATTTCACTTAGTTCATGTGAGGTCTTAATCCTATGGGAAATCATGCTTAACATCTCTAAGAGAGGATAAATACAAGGTCTCATCTTGGGGAACATCATACCCAATGATTCCAAGATAGGACAAGCAAAAAAGGTCTCATCTTGTTTCCAAGAGAGGAAAAGTGCAAGGTCTCATCTTGGGGAACATTGTATATAATGTTTCCAAGAGAGGACAAGGAAATATCACACTCTCGGAGGCAGTGAAATCCAAAGACACCACCAAGAGGAAAAATGCATCACATAAAGAAAGAAAAATCGCATCAAGGAACATGAAAAGAAAATGAAAATGAAACCATGCTAAAATAATGCCAATTTTTGCCCCCTTTAAATAAATTATTAACACCATGCTATGAGAAATTAATTTAAAGTAGTCAAAAGATGAAAAGGAAAAGAGGGTTGCCCCATAGAAACACATAAGGGATCTATGGATTCAGGGTCAGTATCTATCTTTGTTGCAGTAATATTAGAGAGCTCAGAACTATCATCATTACCTAAATACACATAGAACTAGAAGAATGATACAAAGAGAGCGAAAAAAAAGAAAATTATTTTGGGTCAACATGGAAGAGACATAGGGTGTCTCAATGCCTTGCACCATCCCCAAAAGGAAAACACAAGAAAAAAATGAAAGGAAAAGAAAAATATTTTGGGTCAACATGGAATAGACATAGGGTGTCTCAATGTCATGTGTCATCCCTAAAAGGAAAATGTAAGAAAACAAGTGAAATTGAAAAAGGAAAAGAGATTTATGACATATATAAGAATTAAGATACAAATAGAGGAATGCACAAAGAGAGCGAAACATCAAACAAAACATCATAGGGGATCATGATACACACATGCAAGCGAAAGTGAAAAGAAAATGAAAAAGTCTATTAAAGCACATGTAGATAAACCATCTAGCAAGTCATATGCATCCAAGTCTTGTTCAATATATGTGGATATGCAAATCACTAGCGAGAGGGATCACATCAAGTGTTGTACTAGGAGAATCACCAGGTTCGACACATTATCTGATCTGAAAATAAGTTTAAATCACTATAATTTCTGTGAGAACTGCTTCACACCCCCTCTCAGTTGTCTACCCTTGTGTTGCCAACAATTGGTATTAGAGCAAGTTCCTTGGAAGAATTTTAATAGCTTGAGGTGATCTGGGATGGCGATATACAAGAAGGATAGTTTGAGATTTGATGGAACAAATTACTCTTTGTGGAAGACTTAAACGGAGTTTCATTTGAGATGCATTGGCAAATCTTACTGGTACATTACAAAGAACAGGTATGCCATACCTCAGAATGGTCCTTCTACTTCTGCTAAGATTAAAGATGTTGAGTACAATATGAAGGCTAAGGAAGCATTGTTGAGTTCTTTGACTAATTCTGAGATGAAAAATGTGATGGACTTGAAAATTGCTTATGAGATCTAGAAAAATTTGGAAACTTTGTATGAAGTTGATACACATGTAAAGATTGCTAAGTTGCAGAGCCTAAAAGGGAAATATGAAACATTGAAAATGGGTGAAGATGAGAACATTACTTCTTTTATGCAGAGAGTGAATGAACTTGTGTGTAATATTAGATGTGCTAATGGAACATTGGAAGAATTAGAGATTGTTGCTAAGGTGCTTAGATCCTTGCCTTATGCTTACAAACACAAAGTCACTTCTATTGAGGAGATCTGGACTATGACAAATGTGACCAGATACATGTTGATTGGTAAGCTTGTTTCTTTTGAGTTAAGTGGGTTTGGTGATGCTCTTCCTAAAATAGAATCTGCATTCAAAGCTACTACCTCCCAAAAATATAAGCAGAGATGATCCGAGTGAAATTTCTTCTAGAAAGGCATTCAAGTATGAGGAAGAAATGAGGCATATTGAAGAAGAAGAAAGAGAACTGAATGAGCTTGAAGCACTTATTATAGAAATGGAAGCCAAAGGAGAAGGTAAGTATAAAGGGAAATTTCCTCTTAAATTTTTTTCTTGCAGTAATATAGGTAACTTTTCCTCAAGGTGTCCTGAAAGAGTTCCTAAGTAGAGATCTAACAAGCCTAGATTCCAAAGAAAGTGTTATTTTGTTGATAATGAAGGTGTGAAAAATGATGAATCTGATAAAGGGAATGTAAGTGAGGATGAATTTTTATTCACTGCTATCAAGGAAAGCAATCCTATACCTATTGAATCTACTAGTTGCATGAATGTCGAGAAAGCTCTAGTAGCCATATTTGAAGAAAAAAATGAATGGGTGATTGACATTGGATGCTCTTATCACATGATAGGTGATAAAAGTAAATTTGTGAGCTTAGAAAAGTATGATGGTGGTGTTGTAAGATTTGGTGATGAAAAAGATGGTGTAATCTGTGGTAGAGGATCCATTTATTTTGATGGTAAGCATAATACTGATGATGTCCTATATGTTGAAGGTTTGAAGCATATTTTTTTAAGTGTTGGAAAGATGGTAGACAAGGGATATAATCTTCAATTCAAGGATGGAAAGTGTAAAATATTTGGGAGTTCTCGAAACGTGATTCCTTCTACTACAAAAATAAAAGGTAATATCTTTCACCCAAGTACTACTAGTAAAAGTTGTTTGATTGCTCAAGTTGATGAAAGTTGGTTGTGACATAGAAAATTGTGTCATGCAAATTTTGACAATATTATCAAGATAAGTTCTACCTAGGATGTGAAAGATCTTCCTAAGTTGATAAATCCTGCTAACACTGTATGCACAGAATGTTAGTAAGGGAAGCAAACTAGAGTCTCATTCAGAAACAAACACTATTGTTCAAATGATGTGTTGGAGCTTGTGCATACTGACTTGTGTGGTCCTACTAGAATTAGAAGCTTACAAGGAGATAGGTATTTCATGTTACTTATTGATGATTATTCTAGATTGATGTGGGTCACTTTCTTAAGATAAAAATTTGAAGCTCTAGAGAATTTCAATATTTTCAAGGCTATGGTTGAGACAGAGACAAGTCTAAAGATTAAGTGTTTGAGATCATATAGAGGTGGTGAATTCATTTCCGGTGAGTTTACTTCTTTTGGTGAAGAACATGGGATAAAGAGACAATTATCTGCTTTGTAGACCCCTCAACAAAATGGAGTTATGGAAAGGAAGAACAAGACAATTCTAGATGCTACTAGGACTATCAGTACTATTGTTTATACTCAACTAGATACATGTCAAAGGAGATACTGGTAAGACCCCTTATGAGCTATGGTTTGGTCATAAGCCTACTATTAGATATTTAAAAATCTTTGGGAGTAAATGTTATATCAATAGAGATGAAGATATAGGAAATTTTGATGCTAGGAGTGATGAAGGAATCTTTCTTAGTTATTCTACTAAAAGTAAAGCCTACTGGTGCTACAATAAGAGATTGCAGAAAATGGTTGAAAGTGCTAATGTAAAGGTTGATGAAGACACAGTTAGACCATCCAGAACCTGTGGATATGATTCAGATGATCAGACTGATATTTTAGACAAACGAAAGAAAATTCAGACTCAAAATCAAGTTTAAATCAATCCGGTGAATTAGGAAAATCAAGAGGAAGGAACTAGTGAAAGTGCAGAAAAAAAATCACAAGAGCCTGAAATCCAAGAACAACCTAAGACTCTAAGGTATGTAAGACTAAATCATTCAAAATATCAAATTATAGGTGATAAGAACAAAGTTGTTCAAACTAGGAGAAGAATTTCAGAAGAGTATTGTTTGATTTCAAAGACTTATCCTAATAATTTTAATGAAGCAAGCAAAGATGAACATTGGATGGAAGCAATGAAAGAAGAGTTACAACAAATTAAGAAGAATGATACATGGACTCTTGTTCCTAGACCTAAGGACAAAAAATTAATTGGAACTAAATGGGTCTTTCAGAATAAACTAAATGAAAAAGGTGAAGTCATCAAAAACAAAGAAAGACTGGTATGTAAAGGATATTCTCAAATGGAAGGAATTGACTTTGAGCAAAATTTTGCTCCTATTGCTAGAATTGAAGTTGTGAGACTATTTCTTGCCTATGCTGCTTACAAAAACTTCAAGGTTTATCAGATGGATGTCAAGTCAACATTTCTTAATAGTGAACTAAGTGAAGAGGTGTATATTGAGAAACCTAATCAATTTCAATTGACTAATTTGGGAGATTGGCATGTTCAGGATCATCATGGAAAAAACAAGCCCTTAAGTGGCAATAAAATTCAGAAAAATCAAAGTTAGGCAACTTGACGTAAAAATTTGAATTAGTTAACTATATTATTTCAAAAATATGTAAAAATAGAATCTGTTGCAAATTGAATTAAGTTTCTAAACTACTAGGTTTATTTTTATTTAAAAAAAATCTATTTGGTGAAAATTTGAAATTTTAATGCAGTAGTACTTAAATTTCAAGGAAAAAATAAGAAGTAGGTGTCTATCTGACCACCCTAACCACAATAAAATGATAATATATTTTTATAAGATTTTAGATATAAGTAGAAGAATCATGTCCCGATGTGATGCATCTTTTTTTGTAATTTTTTTCAAAGTAAATAATTAATTATGATTTTTTTATTACAACTTTTAAAAAATATAAAAACTCGTACATCTAACCATCTTAACTTGGTCAAAAATTCATGAAATTCATTTTTTTAATTTTTTATCCTATAGTATCTGAAGCATATAATGTGATGCATGTTTCAGATTCAAAAAATGTGATACCCTTTGAAAGCTATAGATGTTTTTCAATGAACCTATTAATCAGGACTTCAGTCGTAATTCAAATAGAAAATGAATAATAATTATTTATTAAGTTCAAAGTAAAGCATAATTTATATTAGTGGAAAGCTAAGAATATCCTTTAAAAACCCTTTTCATTTCTAGGTAAAAAAAAAGTCGTCAGCCACATGGGCCATCATATCACTTACATATCACCACTTTTTGGCCCATCATGATCCTGCACATACCCAGATATGGTTTGTCGGTTGAAGAAAGCATTGTATGGACTCAAGCAAACCCCTAGAGCTTGGTATTCCAGATTGTTGTATTTGACTCAAACTAGACCTAATATCATGAATGTTGTATGCATTTTTGCTAGATTTCAATTTGATCCTAAGGAATCTCATGTGACTTATATGAAGAGGATTTTCAGATACTTGAAGGGAACAATTGATTTTGGTCTATGGTATCCTAAAGACAATGACCTTACTTTGAGCTCTTTTACTAATGCTGATTGGGAAAGAGATGTGAAAGACACAAAAAAAGTACTAGTGGTGGTGCATTTTTCTTGGGAAAGAAATTGATTTCATGGATAATTAAGAAGCATAATGATATTTCCTTATCTACCGTAGAGGCAAAATACATTGCTACTACTAACAATTGTACTACTGTATTGTGGATGAAACAAATGTTGAAAGATATCAGAGTTGTGTATGATGAATCTATTTTTATATTCTATGATAATTCAAGTGCTATTAACATTTCTAAGAATTTGGTGCTGCATTAAAAAACCAAGCATATATTTATCAAGTTTCACTTTTTGAGAGAGGGTGAGTGAAAAGGAAGTTAGATTAAAGTATGTTCCTACTAAGGAAAAAATTGAAGATATCCTTACCAAGCCCTTGCCTAAGGATACTTTTGAGTATCTCAGAGGGAAGCTAGGGGTGATTACCCTTCCTAATCACAACTAAGACGCAAGCCTTTGCATCAGTCTGTGCACTACAAAGTCATATCTTGTGCTTTAGATTTGATGTTGTGGTGGTTGATACTCAGTGGGAGTAGTCAGATGTTTATAAATATGGTTCAGAATTTGTGTGAAGAAACGAGATATTTTTCATTGATGTCAAAGGGGGAGAAGAGCAATGTGAAAAAATGGGAATTATCTAAGGAGAAGAAGTCATGAGAAAAGAATCAAAACCTAAGGGGGAGTAAGTACTGAAGCAAGTTGCGTTGATGGTGTTTTTTCACATCATGTGTTGCCATCAATTCCAAAGGGGGAGATTGTTGGATGTTGTGGTTGTGTTGTTGATATGTGTTTTTCATTGATGTCAACACTATTAGCATTAATGTCTTGAAGGTTGTATATGTCGAGGATATTGAGAAAATTGTAATAAAATAAGTTACATGTGATCAATGAAGTTGTGAAGTTTTGTATGAGAAGTTGTGGATTAATGGGTTTTTTTTCAATCCTATCTAGTTTATCCACCAAAAGTTTCAGAGGTTTGCATGAAGATTTGATCAAGTTATGAGTTTGTATGTTTCGATAGTTTTTCTGTTTATGTAGCTGGTGTTCTTGAATGAAGATGATGTGATTATAGTAATTTGAGTTGGTGTGAATTTTTCTATGGTGTTTCATGATGGTTATGGATGTTTCTAGATCATGTTCTATTCGAGTTGTTTGTTCACACTGATCAGTGTGCTCACGATTGAATATTTTCTCTTGTGTGTTCATGTTTTTCATGTTCATGGCTAACAGGGTGATTGTAGTGTGTTATGGATCTTCAAGGAATAATTTTTGAAGGTGTTTCATGCTTGAGGATATTATTTTGGGTCTTCAGTATGTTGTGGTCGACCTTGGCCGATTAGCATTGACAATTGTTTATTATTTTGTGCTGACAATTTGTATTCATTTTAATATTTTATTGGGTTGACATGTAGATGATGTTGTCCTTTGATTCAGATATATATAAAAAAATTTTTATGGCACTTGAAGTATGCAAGATGTGTGTGTAATGTGAAGTATATGAAGTGTGAGTGTTGTGTGCAAATAAAGTTCAAATCATTCGAAAGTATAAGTTAAGTGTGAGGAAGAGTGAGAAGAGTTTATGTGCTTAACCAGAACTATAATCAAGCATTTGTAAATGCTATTTTCTTAGTTCAAGATCTTCAGATGGATTTAATCTGAATGTGATTGTAAGACAATGTGTCTTCCTTTGGGTAGTAAGCCTTTTTGTAATTGAGCAATGAGCTCTAGGTAGTGTGCCTAAATGCAAGTGCATTCCTCATTTTCTATACTTTTCATAGAGTATAAACTTGTGGATTAACCTCCATCGTGGTTTTTCCCCTAACAGGGTTTCCATCTAAAAATCTTAGTGTTATGTGTGTTTTTGATGTATTGATGATTTACGCTCTCATGTTTAATTTTCAGATCTAAGAATAAGTTTAAATCAACATAATTTTTGTGAAAAATGATTCACCCACCCTCTGAGTTGTCTTCCCTTGTGTTTCCAACAATTTCTTCATAACTCAAATAGATAAATCTGTGTAATTAAGTATTTAGAATATATATATGAAAGAATAGATAACACACCATCAAAAATGACACAAGAAATACCCTAGGAAAACCCTCAAGAGGGAAAAAAATGGTCTCCAAAAGCATCCATCACTCATGTATTATTCAACAATAAACATTAAAATACATTTTCAGAGTCATCCATGAAAACCTTTAAAAAATTAAGCACTATCAAAGAAATCCATGTGAACAAGAATGTAACCACACATCCCATGCCATGCTTCAAACTCTCATAAATGCTAGCAAGAACTAACCTCAACCCCTTATTAAAAATTTCCAACTATCCAACCTAAAACAACTACCCTTTTGGTTGCTTTTATAGAGGCAAGCTGCCACAAAATTACCAAGTGGTATTACATAAATCCATGTGTTTAATACCACGAGCTTACAAAACCATGTCCTCATAGTTAATATTGTGTACTTTATTTAAATTACTTTCTTCCAATATTAAATAAATATATTTTACAACTCAATTTAGGTCCCAATGTTACGTACAACGCATAAAGTGGCCCAAAGAATGCTATACCCATGTGATGCATGCACCCCTACATTCTGTAGGTGTACCAAATAATAAATAAATAAATAAATATTACATTATAACATTATGCATGGTGTACAACACACCTTTTCCTAACAGTGGCAAAGGCGGAGAATCATCATGCTTTGTTTGAGTTGATTTGTTGTTTTCTTCTAACTTATTTGTGGCAACATGGCATCTATTCTTACACTCTTTTTATCATTTCATTTTCTTCTTGCACAATTTTCAAGTTGTCATGGAATAGGAGTGGGTTTATCAATCATTTCTCTTTTCTTCCCTTAGGGAAGGAACAAAAGGGACCTTAACAAGTTGCGAAAATTCTTTGATGATAGATAGATATTGAGATATAGATAGGGAGGGAGAAACAATGAGTGTGTGTGTGAGTGAGTGAAAAATATATAGTGATAGAGATAGGGAAGTACAAATAAGTAGTGTGTGTGTCTAAGTGAGAGAGATATTAAGATAGATATAAAGAGGGAGAGATAAATATAGATAGATAGATAAAGAGAGGGAGAGAGGGAGATAAACATAAAGAGGACAAATAAGCTGAGAGATAAGGATAGAAAGAAATGGAGATAGAGAGAGATAAATATAGTGGGAGAGATAGTCAGGAAAGAGAGAAAGAGATGTAAGGAGAAGTAAGGATATGGAGATAGGGAGATAGATAAAGAGGAAGATAGAGATGGAGATGGAGATGAAAATGGAGAGAAAAAATTTGAGAGAGAGAAATGGAGATAAAAAGAGGGGGAGACAAAGAAAGATGTAGAGAATGAGAGAGGGAGAGATGTAGGGATGGAAAGATAGACATAGGAATTTATATAGAGAGAGGTAGAGAGAGGGAGATATATAGAGATAATCAAGGAAATGTACATATGGGTAGATATATATAAAGATATATCTAGGAAGAGAAAGGGACATAGATATCTTTGTCTCCCTCTCTATATTTATACTTTTTATTATCTTTCAATCTTTCTTTTCCTCTCTCTCCCCTATTTCTCTATATATTTGTCCTCCCTTCTCTTTTCATTTATCTATCTTTCTCTCATTTATTCTCTTTGTCTATTTCCCTCTCCCTATATTTATCCCCTTTCTATTTTTTCTATCCTTATTTATCTCCCTCTCTCTCTATCCCATTCCCTCTTTATCTCTCAATCTCTCTACCTCTCTATATATTTTTTCTCATGTTTCTCTTTATCTTTCTATATCTCTCTTTATGTGACTATATCTATCTATGTCTCTCCTCTTCTCTCATTTCATCTCTCTCTTTATTTATCTCTCTTCATATCTCCATCTCTTTCTTTCTCCATATTTATTCTTTTATATCTATATCTCTATTTTTGTATCTCTATTTCTCTATCTATATTTTCTCTCTTTCACTCTGTATCTATTTTCCTCCTAAGTGTGCAATGGTTACACTAAAGAGGTTTTAAAGGTGAATTATGATATCCTTAATCAATTGACACACTACCCTAAGCATAATTCCTTGAGGACATGCTATCCTTGGATTTTTCACATGAAACAACCAATCAAAAGTTACCCCCTCTCTCTCACTTCATAAATTTTAATTTTTAAATTTATTTTATTATACAAATTATAAAAGAATCTAAAATAGAATTATTCTAAAATAATTAAATTTTTAATAGGATAAAAAATTATAAATTAATTGATTTTAATAATTTTTAATTATTATTTGTAATTTCATAAAAAAAAATAATAATTAAAAAAAATCAAACATAAATAAAATTAAAAACCAAAATAAAATAAACTAAATAAAAAGTCTAAATATATTAAAATCCAAATATTAATAAACATAATAATTTTAAAAAATAAATAACAAATAATAAACATATTAAGTTAATAAATGATTCAATAACAAAGTAGTTGAAATAATTAAAGAAATATGTACCTAAAAGATATAATTAACATATTACACCTAATATTAACATAAAATCAATATTAACAAATATGAAAAATATTATAAAATATTACTAGATAATTTGAATTTTAAAAAACAACTGTATTTCAAATAAAATATTAAAAATAAAAATATTCTATGTTAAAATTATTAAAAATTAAATTCTAATTTTATATTAAAAATTACAAATAACATCAAACATAATTTGATCACTTCATATAGGGAACACCTTGGGTGTAATTATTTTTTCTTGGTTAAAGAATTTTATTGAATAATAATTTTAAATATCTTTTAGAGTTGATTATGTATATTTGTTTAGAGGAAGAGTTGAATGATATTTTGAATACAAATTTTGATTATGGATAACTAAATGTATAGTTAAAAATGTATATAGTTAAATCCAAAAACTCTTAATGTTAATTTTTGTGAACATTAGTTAAGATGATTAATGGAACAATTAATCAAGAAACTAATAAAAACCGATAATTTATGTTAAAAATAGCTTATTTAATTATATTAATAACTTGATGTAAATATGACAATAGTGGCATGGTGTAATGGTTAAATTGTTGTGTTGTTATTCTTGTCATTGAAGGTCAAACCCCATTGAGGTGTAATTGTTGAGAATTTATATTGGGATAAGATCCTCCATTTGTGACCTCCAAATCAAAAGTTTTTACCCCTCTAAATATATATGTTGTTATATCAGATAGACATCAAACCAATAAATATATATATGATTATAGCAGATAGACATGAAACCAATATATATATATATATATATATATATTAAAGAATGCGTGTAACAAGTCATAAGATATTTTAAATGTTTTTACCATTAAATGACAATTGACTTACAACTAAAAACATATTTTCCAATGACCCAACTTGATTTGACTTCTTTCAGACTCAAATTCTCACACATAATGACAATAAGAATATCCTTGATTCCTTAATGTCTTTTTAATTTGAACGGAACCCGGCTGAGATATTTCTGAAGTTTGAATATGCTTGCGATGTGAAAGAAAGTCTGAGTCTCAATAGTAGTAAAAGACCAGAACTGTCATTTCCGCTACAGGTGAAAACAGGACGTCTCCACTCTTTAAATATTGACACAGAAAAGATATACATACATTCGGCTGAAGGGTGAGGCGCATCTTTCGGGTACAGAACGCAACAAAAAGCGATGCCGTGTACGACGCAACTTCTTACCAGGGTCACCGGAAAATGATTCTAGATGCGACGCCGTACTTAGGTAGAGATCTTGAATTGGTAGGCCGTCTCGTACTTAAATAGAGATCTTGAAATGGTGGGCCGTGGGAATTAGAGTTGTTGCCGGTGGGTTTGAGAAATTTTAGCTGCCAAATACAATTAAAATTTAGGGAAAGATCATATAATTAGAAAAGAGAGAGTTCAAGTAAATTGTAAGTCATTACTTGAAAGGGGAGAGTTTAAGTAAGCTGTAGAAATTGATAATTTTAAAGATTGATAATTTTAAGAAAATATATAAAATATTGAAGAATATTTATTCTTTAGAAAAAAACATTAATTTTTATTGGTCATTTTAAAAAATAATTATTAATTTTATTGGTAGTTTTTTATTATTAAAATTTTGTAGAAAATCTTAGTTAATTATGGAAAATAATAGTAAAATTTATTATTTATGATGGTTTGTGGAAAAGTAGGGGTCTCATGTGGAAATAATCAATGGGTTTGAAGGGTAGACTATAATATTTAGTTTCTACTATTCATTTAAAAATAATTTAACGGTCTTTTTGTATTTCGTGAGTAAAATGTACTCTGGATGTAATGTTCATGTGACCCAAAATTGCTTTTGGATTGCTGATATCAATCGAGATCAACAATCTAAAAGCAATTTCAGGCCCCATCATTATTGCATCTCGAGTACATTTTTCCTCATAGAATACAATGAGGTTCATTAGATTATATTTTAAATCAATGGTAGCAACTAAATATTGAATCTATGGTCCTAAAGAAACTTGACAATAGTGGTATGGTGTGATGGTTAAGTTGGTGTGTCCCATTAGGGTGTAATTGTTGAGAATTTATATTCGAGATAGGGTCCCCCATTTGTGACCTCACCGGTTCATAGCTTTGGATAAAAAATGTTTACCCCTCTTAATAAAAAAAATCGTATTACAACTTGAACTATTAGCCAAATTTGGAATCCCAAATTTAACCTATTAACCAATTGCCAATACTAGCACTAAAAAAATACGAAATTGAAATAGGTAATTTAGGAAATTTTTGGTTGATATAGAGTAGATTAGTGAGGCAATTTTATTATTTAGAAAGATGTATGGTTAATGTGTTATTGTGAAAGTTTTACATTTATATATTTTAATTCTTTTTATTTAGTTTAGTGTTTATTTTAAGCGGGTGTTTTAAAATATTTATATATTTGTTATTTTCTATTTATTTTAGTGTTATTTTGAGAGGCTATTTTAGAAAATTAGTATAGTGATAAATGGTATAATCTTATGTGAAGTTGGATTATTTTTCAAATATTAATTACTTATATTTTAAAATATTTATCTCCCAACTTATCAATACATGCACACATCACAATATATTTACATGCATCATACATTAATTCTATATATTTATAAATCTATCCCTATACATTTGATGCTTGCCACAATTTAAGCCTCACAAGTCGTTTCTATGCAAACATGATTATTGAAATTTTAAATTCAATGTTTGACTAAAACCCACCCATTCCTTTCTTGCAATGGAGTAACTCAAGACACATTTGTGTTATTTATTATTGAATCACATTCATTTCATCTTCATCATGTTACCTCATTTTAAGAGCATTTTTCACATGTAATTTAAATTTTATAAAGATTTTTTCAGAATGGATCCCTTTTTCATTTCTCATAGTTCACGCCACGTTGACAACAAAAGATTATGAAATAAAAATAATTCTTAAGTACTCAATAAATAAAATTTATTGAGTACCTAATGTTTACATCACCATTCTAGAGAGGTATACTATAATAAAATTTAGATAATATATAAGTTGGATTTAATAGTACATCATGATTAGATATTTCATTGATTGAGTTTATTAGTCACAAAGAATATCATGATATATCATTTGATGACAAGGAAATATATTTTTATAAAATTCATAAAGAAGCATTACGCCTACTCATAATTGTGAAATTTGACACCTTGTTTATTAAACATTCAAGTTAGTTTGTAATCCAGATCTATCTCAAACATATCTAGTGAAGAATTTTTACATTAATTAGAACTACAACATTAAAATTTTACTATTAGAGGATTTGGCAATCTACCTAGATCTTATTTATGTATTATTACTCTTTTAATTCAAGTTGACTCACACAAAATAGACACATTGTTCTTGATGTGATGGCTATACTTTTAATATGTAGCATCCTTCCCAAGTATCCATGTTTTCATGAAATGAAAATGATTCAGTCCACTTTCCATGAATTCACGAAATTTGGTATTAAACACATATTTTCTACACATCTATCAATCCTCAACCATAAAAAATATTTATACCAATCAATATTTATCTAATAATTTATTATATAAATGAACACTCGTTACTTGATTATAGCACTTCACATGTATAAGAGAGGTTTAACTATAATTTTTAGCTTGTTGTGTTCTGAATATTCATGTGGATCATAAAGCATATAGAATACCAATAAATCTGATGGTTGGAGGAATGCACGATAAAACTAATACAAAAAATAATATGATTCTAAGATTAGTGTCCATAACCTAGGGTCATTTCTACATTTTAATAAATTGAATTGGGACATAGATAAATAAGGTGAATTGTTTGACTATCAATCTTGAAGGTGAGGCAATCAAACTTGAGTCTATATCGCAGGGGGGATTGGAATGGATTGGAAATTTTTTTGAATGATTAACTTAATGATCTTATATGTCATAATATGAAAAAATGCAAGATTGCAAAGACTAAGAATCATAAATAATAGTTTACCAGTGGATCTCAGAACTATAGACAATAATAAATATGCTTAGAAAAAAAAATTGAGGGGTCTAAAAGAAATGTTTTACCCTTGGGTGAATGGGTCTTTGTAGAAGTGTCTAGACCAATGTTCTAGGTCTTCTAGTACAAGATCTAGGCTATAGTTTGCCCTAGGTCCCACTATTGAAAAGTTGGAAATAAAATATATAACGTAATTTCCTTGATTTGAAAATAATGATGATAAAAAACATAAAAATGCAAAATATATTCTTCAAGATCTTCCAACTTCTTCAATTTGTAACTTGCACATACACAAAGAGGGAAAATTTTCTTTTTTTGTCTGAATGGCGGTTTTCCTTAGTTGAACCCCACGTTTGGTATTTAAACCTTGATAGAAAGTGTAGACATGAAAAATATACAAGTTGATCCTACACACCTAATCCTAATCTTACTAACATTGTTTCTTCCTAAATCACCCCCTTTTCTAATCAATTTAATAAATCTTTATTTGATTAAATTCAACATATTTCCTCTCTTAATTAAATAAATCCCCTTTTATCTCATTAAGTCATCATCTCCTATTAATTAAATAAATCCCCTTTTATCTGATTAAGTTGTCATCTCCTATTAATTAAATAAATCAATTTGTTTAATTAATCATATAGTCCCTCTTTTAATTAAATAAATCAAACTTTATTTAATTAAGTCTAAAATCATTATTCCTCTCATTTTGATTTACTTAAATCCTGAAATCCAAGTCAAAATGGTCAAATCAGAAAATCCCCCTCTTAATTAATCAAATCCTAATTAATGCTAATCCTAATCACTCCAATCCTCTAGATTTTGCAACTTGCACAATAAACCAATTTATTTGATTTATTAATTCATCAATTTCCATTCAAAAAAGCATCTTTTGTGGAATATTCTTCCAATTCAAAAATCCATCCAAAAGGGGATGGGTACTTCCAACAAGGTATTTAATGCCTCTTACATGTCCTTTTTCCTTGAGCCAAGTGGCCATAACTCCATTTCCCTTCACTTTAAACATGTCACATTCAAATTTCAAATTTGAATCCAATAGCATTTATCATGCACATTGACCAAAATGTACTCATTCCTCCTCCAATCACATGTGGACAAGTGGCCTCTTATCATTGGTTGGTAGTTTTTCCCACATTCATCCAAATCGTTCAATCTTCCATTCTTCAAATCTATAGATAGAGGCCTCCTCTATTGCAATATCATCCAAAAATTGAGTAAACTTACTATACTCAACTTCATCCTCAAGAATATATACTTTCATCCATTTTATCAAGTTCTTAGCTAGGTTATGTATATTTTTCATCATGGAGCTTGATTGAGTTTGCATCATAGGAGTTGGGAAAGGGCCAATTTCTACACATAATTGGCAC
The DNA here is from genome assembly GCA_007115665.2 of Sequoiadendron giganteum. Taxonomy (NCBI): domain Eukaryota; kingdom Viridiplantae; phylum Streptophyta; class Pinopsida; order Cupressales; family Cupressaceae; genus Sequoiadendron; species Sequoiadendron giganteum. The sequence continues at coordinate 226,272,992 of CM021100.1, forward strand.
CAATTCTGCCATGGGATTGAGAATTTGCATGCTTAATTAGGATTTCATTTATCTTCCATGTTCTGTTCTTCATTTTCCTATTACTGAGCATTGTTAATGAATTTCATGGGGAATCTTGATTCTCACTTGCATATGAACCTAACTATGTGTTTGTTTGATGTGTTTGTGTAGATATAGGATTGGGGTTCACAGAAAGGTAATATAAATTGATTAATGGAAGGAATAACGAGTGAACACTCTTTCTATGACTCACCAAACCTTTAATGTCTTCCCTTAGAGGACTAAAGTCAAACACATCACTCTAATGAACTTGATCTTGCTTTGCTTGATTTTTTGAATACTTGAATGCTTAGATGCTTTAGGATCAACAATTCATATTAGCCTTCATAAGGTGACATGAACACACATAGGATTGAACATGATGATTATGATCTTGAATGCTCTTGATAATAATATTTTCTTATCAAATGACCTATTAATGTCACATAAATTTCAAATGATAAAATACTATGTATTTATAGGTGTTTATCTAGTTTCTCAAAAATTAGATTCTAAAATCCGGTAATTAAATATGAAATTTAAATCATTAAAAGACGACCAAAACCATATTAATAATTAGTGTTAGTGTAATTAATATTTGATTACACTTGAATAACTTTACTTAGGTTTTCCTTAGGTAATAATTAGTTTACTTAATTAATAAGTAAGCTTTATTTAGTTGAGCTATTTTTAGGTCAACATTAGGGTTGCATACATTGCTTTTATAAAGCAATTCTCTTATTGTAATTTCTTAATTCTGAATAATATCTTTTGCACATTGGCATGCAAAAGCTCTACTTTTTTGACATTTTATCTTCTGTGGAAGGTGTTTAGGTTTGCATGTCTAATCTAGGGTTTCTAACATGGTATCAGAGCTCCAGACCTGCCGCTACCTATTCGTGATTTGAAGATATGGCCTTTCAGTGAGTTTCAAGTGCAAGGGTTTCCACATGCATTTGTTATGCAAGATTTGGGGGTAGCCGATTTTTTGGGACACTTTGGGCTCAAACGGATGTCACCATCACGTTCGCACTGCCCCAAAACCCTAGAAACGCTTGTCAAATTATCCATTTTGGTGAAGTTGGTCCGGAAGACAATATTTTTGCTAGGGAGGCCATATGGCCTCCCTAGCTCACTTCCCAATGCATGAAAATCGAGAAAAAAATTTAAAAATGGTGAATTTTGGGGATCCATGCCGGTGCCTCTAGTGTTGCCGGATCCCGCCACCCGGCGGCCGCCAGCCCACCACCGCCACTAGCTTCCTTCACCAACCGGCCATCAACAACTTTAGCCCCTATGGGCCCTCCACTGCTCAACCGAGATCATATCGACGACCAGGCACTATGCACCTGGCACGTGACCCACTCCAGCCCCCGCCCCAGTCACATGGGTGACCAGGGGCCGAAATGTTTTTGTAGGGGTCCGAATTTTTGCAGTGACGACGTCCAGGCCGTCAAATTGTTTGTTGTGAAGTGCTGACATCAGCATGACATCATCAACCATATACCCTCTTTGGCCCTCTTAACCCTAATTTGCCTTCAAGGAGCAGTTTTTTTGTTTTTGGCATAACTTGGGCATACGGTATTGAAATCGGGCAAACGAGATATCGCCAGAAAGCTGGTTCTGAGTACTTTCATTTGGTGCAATTTATTTTATAGTATTTTCCTGTTTTATTGCATTTATTTCTGTTTGAAGTTAGATGTTTATTTTATGCTTCCGAGCTCATAACTTTTTGCTAAGATCTCCGATTTTCGCTATGTTTGTGACATTGGAAACATATTGAGGAGCTCTATGTTGCTGTCTATGCACTTTTTTCTGTATTTGTCCCAGGTTTATCATTAATCCAGATTTGGCTCGATGGGTGTTTTGGAGATTACTTGGATACATTGACAGTTGGGAGAGTGCAACTTGCATCTTTGCACTTTGTTTTCAATAATACATCATTCAATAATCGACTGCTACTTCATAGATTCGAAGGTTGTTCCCATTTGGAGTTTCTAAGTGTTCCGAGGCATTGGGTTTGCTATTACTTTTATCATGACTCTTTGAGTCAATCATTGACTCTCATCCGGTTTTAGTAGTAGACAGAAGTATCTTTCCTTACTTGCCAGATTTCAGTTCTATTGTTACTATACAGTGTTCTTCCAGTGCTTCTTTGCAACATGTCATATCATTGTAGGGGGGTTTTTCCAACTAGGTTTTCCTTCTCTACCTCTTTCTTGCATTTGTAAATGGGTACCTTATTAGACCTAGTTGTCGAGACCCATCTTTTCTTGCATGCATCTTCTTCTAGTGTTTTAGCTTCTTCCTAAGTTCATCTTAAGGGGGGGTGTTAGAGTAATAAGTTATTATGCTTAATTAATTATATCATACTGGTTAATTAATTAAGTCACTTATTCCTTTAGTTGCTTAAGCTAAACTTAGGCACATTAATAATTATTTATTAATTATTAAGTGTGCACATTAGGGTTTCATTTAGGGTTTCCCTTTTAGGGTTTCCTAATCTCCTTCATAAGGATTGATCTCTTTGTAATAATTTGAGATTCTAATAATGCATTTTACACTATGAGGTTTACAAAAATTCTTTTTTGTTCTAAATATATTTTTCATGTCACAGGTATCCATTTGCATGCAGGTGATCTTGGTTTCTAACATGGTATCAGAGCCTTGACATGTAGCCCCTTCTCAAATTCTAGAGAAAATCATTGCAGAGTTCGTTTGGGGTTCCTCGAGGATTTTATGCCTTGAGTTCATCTATGTGGCGTCTTGGACCAGATTGGGCTTCATCATTGGATTCAAAGCACTAGAAAAAGTTAGGATTGACTTTTACGTTGCCGATTTTCGTCATCATTTGCCAGATTTGTGAGGGTTTCATGTTTGTTGATTTTTTGGAAGGTCTAGGGGAAGCCTATTTTTTAGAGAATCTTGGAGCAAAACGAACACTACCATCGCGTTTGCAGCAGCCCAAAACCCTAAGATCACCCTTTGTTTGGTCAATTTTGGCAAAGTTGATCCGGAAGGCAAAAAAATTTTGCCAGGGAAGCTGTACGGCCTCCCCAACACGCATTCTGAGGTAGTTTTCTTCACGAAAATAAAGGGAAAAAAAAATTATGTTGTTTTTTACGCCACCTGTACAGAAGGAAGGTGCCACCCAGTGGCCACCTAGCAACCACCGCTCCACCACTGAGCGACAATCAGCCCTTTCGGCCACCGGTCGGGCCAGCCCCTGCGGGCTCCAACACCTACCGCCGCAGTCATATGGGGGACCAGGCGCTATGCGCCCAGCCCTCGGCTGACCCCTCTGCATCCCACACGGTCATATGGAGGACTAGGGGCTCCATCCCAGCCCCTTATCTGCCAGCCTCTGGTTGTGCATAGGACTAGGGGCCAAATTGTTTTTAGCCCCCTGGGCTGCCTGTAGGCCTTATTGGCCAAATTGGAGCACTTTTACAAAATCGGGCGTAACTTTTGCGTACGGTGTCCTTTTTTTGAAAACAAGATACCGTTGGAAAGCTGATTTCGACGCCAATCTAGTAGTGAAAGTAGTTTTTTCTGATTGTGCTCAAGTTTTATTTTGTAGGTCCTTGAACTCAGAACTTATATTTTTCACTCCGGAGGGCATATCTTTTGACTCGGTGATTCTCTTTAACCCATTCTTGCGTCATTGGAAAGATGGTTCAGTCCTCTACATAGATCTAAGGTATTTTTTAATTTTTTTTTTATGAATTTTTAGGCATTCTCTCCTTTTGCAATCATTGGGTGTTGTAATAAATGAATTGATATAAAATTCTATCAGGGGTTTCTTGCATAATAATCTTCATCGTGTTTTGATGGCAACTCGCATGGGTTGTAATCTAGTTTCTTAGTTTCTTTTGGCCACATTTTTGTCTTAGCTTGACACATATCAGATTCATATCGGTTCACACTTTAGATTGAGACCTTATGGTTAATGATCCACATCGGATCCATCTCAGTTTGAGGGCCACTACATTTGTGGTTAATGTTCCAGATTCCTTATGGTTATTTTTCCCATGGAAGAGTTTTAGTCTTATTTTGACATCGACATCGAGATTCATGGCTTCGAGATTTTGTCATCATCATTTCATCTACTATTGCTTTATGGATTCCAGGGTTGTTCCAATTTGGTGTTTTCGAGTGTTTCGTGGCATCGGGTCTGCTGTTGCATTATTATGATTATGATATGGTTTCTTGTAGACATAAGTATCTTTCCTTGCTTGCCGGATTGTAGTTCCAGTGTTCTTCCAGCGCTTCTTTGCAACAATCATCTCATTGTAGGGGAGGTTGTCCCACTAGGTTTTCCTTCTCTACCTCATTATTGCATTTGTACATGGGTACCTAATCAGGCCTTGTTGCCGGGACCCATTCATGCTTTCTTGCATTCATCTTAGTTTTAGGTGCATGCTTTTTAAGTCTCCCTAAGTTGCACTTATGGGGGAGTGTTAGTGTAAATAATATTTAATTACACTTGGATAACTTTACTTAGGTTTTGCTTAGGTAATAATTAGTTTACTTAATTAATAAGTAAGCTTTATTTAGTTGAGCTATTTTTAGGTCAAAATTAGAGTTGCATACATCGATTTTATCAAGCAATTCTCTTATTGTAATTTCTTAATTCTGAATAATATCTTTTGCACATTGGCATGCAAAGCTCTGCTTTTTTTATGTTTTCTCTTCTGTGGAAGGTGTTTAGGTTTGAATGTCTGATCTAGGGTTTCTAACAATTAGGACCTAGGACCTAAAGTGGACCCATTTTCCCTTGGGTGAATGGGTCTTGGCCCATAAGTCTAGGACACACATTCTTTAATATGTTTTAATTATTGATTGCATCAATTAAATATAGGGCCCCCTTTCAAAAAGTGATAAAAATAAGGCTTTGGAATGCATAATCTGGAAAATTAAAAGCTTAATTAAGTCCAATTAATTAAGGGACCCAAACATAGTGTGAAATGGTAAAATTATATAATTTACTAAACTACATTTAGCCCCCACTTTAGTGTGAGTATGAGCTTATGCTCAAAATCACACTAAAGTAGACAAATATGGGTCAAGAGAGGTCCAAGTTTAGAAATATTAGAGAGATTGGATGACGAAGATCAAAGAGGTGGTCAAGCCTCTAGGATTGAAAATGTTATGGTAAACCAACATAAGGACAAAGGGATACACAAGATATATAAGATACGGGTAGAAAGACAAGATACAAAACCATGCAATGTTAAAGCTAATGCAAAAAGAGATGGACTAGGAAGTTGTGTTATGCCACATCCATCAAATATGCTTACATTGATCCATTGGAAAGAAAGTTGAATTATGATTGGTGGAAATGGACATATGCTCACAAGGGCTATTGCATTTTGGTATACACTAGGTGAGCGCCCAAGGCTAGATGCGAAACACACACTAGGTCTACAAGGTGTGTACCCATAAATAAGGTGGAAAATTGAAAATTCATGTCAGGTCTACAAACCTTTCATATGCCAACCATACCAAAATTTATACTCCCTGATAACTTTGATAAGGTGCCACAACATGATCAAGATGCTATGCTAATGATACACTAAGTTCAACTTCTATGAATAAAGCAAAGAGAGAAATGTCAAAATGTCAATGGAAAAATGAAATAATGTCAATATAAAGGTCACACTTCCTAGGAGATGTATGCTACCATCACTAAGAAGGGAACACACAAATATTGAGTGGGGGACTATATTCCCCCCTCTTAAAATGTCAACATAATTGTTATGTTAGTTTTTTAAGTAGTAAGAAGGGAAGAGGGGATCCTTGAAAAGAATGCACACCTCCAAACTAGTTATCCTTGCGCCCCAAGCCTAGATACAAAGACAAGCACCAAGGAATATCATGTTGCTACCAAGATAGATATGGTTACTCTTGGGTAAAAGTACAAACCTATGTTACACTTTATAAAGGAATCAGCCAACATGAGAAAAATTTCTCAGATTCAACCACATAAAAGTGTTATTTACATTTTGAATTTTGAAATGACATAAACCAGTAAAATGTATAACTTTTGTTGAATTTTATTCCACTAATTTTTCAAAAAAAATAAAATAAAATTTTGATATATTTTTATCAATTTAAAAGGAGATTTTGTTATGCTGAAAATTTCAAGAAAAAATGACGTTCAGATGACATTAAGAAACATATAGAATTTTTTTTCATTTTCTCCTCATTTGTTTTTCCCAGATAGTTGACTTCAATATCTAGGGCATGGAAAATAAAATGAAATTTTGATGTTTGTATGTTTGTTGCTAGATTATTTTATGTTCATGCTTATATTTTCATTGTGCTTTACAATGAATATTTTTAGCTAATGCTTGGACTAACAAGTGGTGTATTTGTTGACTCTCGAAGACTAATATTGAAAAACTACTAATCTGTGGTTTTGCATGACATTTGGCCGAAGAATTTTTATTTTAAAAATTGATTGTCTTTTAGCTTAGAACACATTTAAATTGGTGCATTAAAATGAACAATTGTCTTCCACTATATAGATTTAACTAGGTTAATGAACACTGTTTGTTATGCTTGAGATGGTAGGGATTATGCTCTCACCTTGTGCAAACTTGGAGATCAGAAACCAGACCCATCGTCTATGTGTTTAATCCTTTAGAGGGCCTAAATTAGTGGGAAAAATTACTCACTCCAAGGGAATCACCCAACCGGTAATAGGCTAAAGCCAAGCTACTTCCAACTGATATATAAAATGGGTGCTTGAGGAAAGGTCAAGTACCACAAGTGTGGATGTGTTATGTTGACAAGTGAATCCCCATAAACCCTATAGAGCGTAAACTCTGTAGATCGAGAATCCTCATCGAAGCTAATATTTTTGCATGTATAACCAGTAAAATGGATACCCTTAATAGACACCTCTTGGGTATGTGTAGGATCATCATGGAAAAAATAGGCCTTTAAGTAGCAATAAAAGGACAAAAAATCAGTGTTAGACAACTTGACGTAAAAGTTTGAATAAGTTATCTATATTATTTCAAAAAAATGTAAAACTAGAATCTGTAGAAAATTGAATGTAGTTTCTGAACTACTAGACCTTTATTTATTTATTTTAAATCTATTTGATGAAAATTTGAAATTTCAATGCAATAGTATTTAAATTTCAGGGTAAAAATAAGAAGTAGGTGTCTGCCTGACCACCCCAACCATAATAAAATGATAATACTTTTTATTAATATTTTAGATATAAGTAGATGACTCATGTCTTGATGAGATGCATATTTTTAATAATTTTTTTCCACGTAAATAATATATTATGATTTTTTTATTACAACTTTTAAAAAATATAAAAGCTCATCTATCTAATCACCTTAACTTGGCCAAAAATTCATGAAATTCAATTTTATTTTTTAAAATCCTATAGTATGTGAAGCATATAATGTGACGCATGTTTCAGATTCAAAAAATGTGATACCGTTTGAAAGTTATAGATGTTTTTCAATCAGCCTATCAATGAGGACTTTATTCGTAATTATAATAGAAAATGAATAACAATAATTTATTAAATTCAAAGTAAAACATAATTTATATTGGTGGAAAGATGAGAATCTCCTCTAAAAACCCTTTTTGTTTCATCAATTTTGGGTAAAAAAAAAGTCGTCAGCCACATGGGGTCATCATATGGCTTACATATTGCCACTTTTTGGCCCATCATGATCCTGCACATACCCTCTTGTTTATAGTTGCCAAAATCCTTTTCTATTTGTTGGTGCAACAATGGGAATCACCAGGGCATCCAAGTTCTCATAGTTCTTAGTAGAGGTTAAGAGTCTGTCATGGGAGATTCATGAGGGCTCAAAGCTTGGTTGTCCCAGTAAGTGAGTTTCGTGGAGGGGAGCCAGTGTAGCCAAGCTTCTAAGTCACATGCTAAGAATAAGTGTGGTTTGGGAAACCCATGTGGAATCCAGTAATATAGTCCTTGCAAAACTTAGGATTTCTGCTTGTATTGTTAAAATAAAACGTTTTGTCTGTTATGTCTTGCATGTGTGTTAAAAAATAGACCTGAAACAAATATCACACCTAGTAATTTGCAACACCTTAAACCTTGCAAAACCCCAAAATGCTAAACAACAAAAACATCCAGAATGAACCTATCACTTAGATTTCTTGGGGCTATCAATCCTTCAGTTTTGATCTTTCAATCTTTGCATTCCACCTAGTCCTTGCATATCCACTATTTCTCAAACAAGCCTTTATCTTGAACTTAGAATACTCTTCCTAGGTCTTGAAATCAATCCATTGGCTATCTATCACCCGCATCAATTGAGGTTCATCATATTTAAGTTGGGGAATATACCATTATCCTTGAGTAGAGCAATCCTTTTGGAGTCCATCAGCTCCTACATACCCTCTCTTGATCATTGGTTCTTGTCTCTATCCATCATAATAAAAGTAAATCCTTTACATGATAACCAAATTTGGACCTAGAGATTCCTTTTAGCTCTTACATTCTTAGATTGTCATATCATACCATACTATTTTCATCTCCTATCTTAGAATCATATCCTTTTATCGCTTCCTAGTCTTAGGTCTCATACATTATCTTACCTTAGATTGAAGATCAGAACAATTTCACATATGACCCCTATAACAAGATAAAAAATGTTTGAAGAAGAAGGGAACCCTTGGGGAAAAGAATTTTATGGGGAAGATCAGATTAGTGTTGCAACTAGTGAAACAATTGAAATTGAGGACAAAGAAATCACCCAATCCACTATAAACAAAGCTCTTAATGATAATAGATTTAGTAAACATCTTACAGAGGTTTTCAAACATAACCTACAACAATACTTCTAGTTAAAGAACATAAAAAACTACCATGGATCAAATTTATATCCCAAATGATCAAGAAGAGTCGAGCACGATGAGTGACAAGACCATAATATCCTATCAACTAGGATCATCCACTTTTATCAAATTAGGCTTTCTCACAGAGGAGAAGATTCCAGACAATAGTTTCCACATACATAATGATGGGTTTACATCTTGTTTTCACTGTAAAAAATAGTCATACCTCCATGATATTAGAGGACACTTTATTAAATACAAACATCAAAAAGTTTGAATGCAGATTAATTTTGTGTATGCAGGTGAATTCAAACCTAAGAAATTTATGATGGGGAATAAAAATACAAGAACAAGGTTGTATGATCAAAAAAGAGATAGTAGAAATGTGGATGAAACTGAATCTTCTAAAGAAGAACCCATGGAAATTGATGACGACCAAGGAGTACAAGTACTGGGACAAATTGAAGGTGGTCATAGAAATATTTTCTTGGTATAGAAAATATTATAGAGATGGATGAGGAATCCCTTTTTAATAGTATTTCATTTGAAGATATTTTACCTAAAAGCACAATAAAATTACACTCAAAAGAATATGGGATGAATATTTTGAAGAAAAGTCTATAGTTGGAAGAGCATAGTTATTTGAAAAATTATTTAGGAGGATAGAAATGACCCCTATTTTGGAGTTGTTAGGGGTTGATAATAAAAGAAAGTCATCAGGAACATTAAAGAAAACAACAATTGAAAACCTACAAGAAGTATTGAAATCTATTGAAAGAAAGAGTCGAGTTGTTGATTTAAGTGTTGCATGTATAGCATTGATGACGGTAATTTCTAGTAAGAAATTATCACATAGAAGAAAAGTTAAAGCAATTTCTGAATTACTCAATGTTTCTAAGAGAACTATTTAAAGATATATCAAAAAGATAAATAGATTGGATCAAAATCTTGAGAATAATTGGGTAAATATTTGTAGGGTTCCCTAAAAAGATAAAATCTTAGAAGATATAAAGGAACAGGTGATTGAATATTGGACCATCCACTCTCATTTTTCTTCCAATAGAAGGGACACTATAAAAATAAAAGGTGCAGATGGTAAAAAAAATTCATATCTGAAATTTTTTATAGATACAACTCAAAGTGAGTTTTTTGAAGCATTCAAGCAAGAATTTTCAGAAGTGAACATTTTTCAAAGTATTTTTGAGAGACTACAACCAAGTTTTTTATGTATAAATAAGATACGTGAGACTTGTTTTTGTTAAAATCATGTTGAATTTGATTTACACCTTTAGACATATAGAAAATTTGTTAGAGTAATTGGATATTTACTTTATTAATTAAATAATATTTTGTTTAATTACTTAAAGTTCCCTTTTACATCTTTTTCACTTAAGCTAACATTAGGTGCATGATAATTAATTACTTTACTAATTATTATTGTGCAAGCCTAGGGTTTTCCTTTTTAGGGTTTTCATCTATATATGGTTGAAAACTATCTTTTGTATCATTATTCATTTTACATTTTGGGTGAATACATTGATCCACATTCTTGAGCATTCTCTTTGTTGCTTCTCTTTGCTTCTCCTTGTAACAGATATAATTTGCTTGTAGAGGTCACTGGGCTCCTATGAAGTTGTATCTTCTCAACTCCAACATGGTATCAAAGCTTCAGATTTGCAGCTGCTTGTTCTTGTTTTCAATTTTTTGCATTGGAAGCAGATCTAGGGTTCTAAGGTTTCTTCTTGTGGATTTAGCATACTCCTATTTTTGGGTTCACTTTGGACCCAAACAGATAGTGCCATTGGATTCGTAGTGCCCAAAAACCCCTAAATCGATTGTCAATTCGTCGATTTTGGTTACAATCGACAAGGGATGCAAAAAAATTAAAAACTAAGGTTTTTATTTTTTGGTGTGCTACCCCGCACACAGTCGACATGCCACCCGGCCACCCTCGCACCGCCCGTGCCCCCACAACCGCCCACATCTGCTGTGTCGGCCATCGGTGTGCCGCCATCAGCCATGTTGGCCACCGCTTCACACTCCACCGCTCCACGCTCCACTGACTTCGTTGGCTGCTCCACGCTCCGTCAGCTCTGTTGGCCACTCCGCGCTCTACCGGCTCCATTCGCTGAGCTCCCCGCCAACTCCGTCCGTCGAGTCCACCGACGCTGAGCCTGTCGACGCCGAGCCCACCGACCTCTTGTCGGCTCTGCCAGCCCGTGGGTGGTCACATGGTGACCGCGGGCTCCGCCAAAACACCAGCTCTAGCCCACTGGTCCGCCCATGCGACTAGGGGCCCTTTTTTTTAGCTCCTAGGTGCTAAAGGGGTGTGATAGGGCATTTTAAGCTCCTCTCATTCAATTGGGCATAAAATGGTCATTTTTTCTCCGTTTTTCAAACAAAAATAGGCGTTGGAAAGCTGGTTTTGCTACCGATTTGATGGTGCAAGAATTTTTTCCAAATTTTACCAGTCTGGATATTATTTTTCCAGTCAAAGTGAGTTCTTCTTTCTTCACTTCTAGGGTCATAGAAGGTGCAAACGGACTCCATTTTTCAAACTCGAATAGGCATTGGAAAGCTCTCAACATGCTCTATTTAGATATGTGATTTATTTTATCTGAATTTTCACCAGGTACATGAGAATTTGTTTTTAAGTATTTTTTCCTTATGCATTGCTTCCTTCTTCTTAGTTTGTACTAGGGTTTGGGTTTATCTTTTGTGGGGGGTGTTTTTCTCTTGCTTTCTGTCATTTATATCAGAAAACTAGAATACCAAAACTCTCAAAAAAATCAAACCTTTCTGCATCTTCTGTCTATTCTGAAAGATCACATAATAATAAAAAACACAAGGAGGTACAGGTGCAGGATTTCATGGCAGACTCTTCAGTTGAGCTACTCACATCACATAATGATCACACTTGGAAGTCTCGCATGATGAGGCTACTTAGGTCATGAGGGTTGTGGTCTTGTTTAGATGAGGTTCAGCCTTAGTTGCACCGTCCTTTTGAGATTATGTAGCACAAGAAAAAGATGGATGAAGCTATGGGTTTGCTATACATGCATGTTTTAGACAGTCTTTTATTTCACCTTGATGCTTTTCTCACTCCTCGAGCCATGTGGCTGAAGTTTGAGACACTTTTTGGGGCCATTAATGAATTCTGAGCATTACAGATTGAGGCAGAGCTGACTTCACTATTACCTGAATCATTTCCCACTATTGAGGATTTTTTTAACAAGTTCAAAACTATCCGCACTATTTTACAGGGTTGTGGCAAGAATAAGACAGACACATAGTGTATTTACTTGATTCTTTCAAAGCTTCGTGGTCCATTTCAGATAATAGCTTCTTCCTTCTATTCCACCATGGATGGTCTGGGTGCTAGTTTTACCATGCCTACCTTTGATTTGTTTTGTGAGTGTTTGTCTCGGGAGCAGTCTCACTTTTCTCAAATGGATATGCTCTCAGGATCAAAGAGTAAAGCATTGGTTGCTCAATCACCTAAGGGAAAACAGAAGCAGAAACCGAGGCCCAAGAAAGATTTTGCAGGTAGTGAATATTCCTCCAAACCTACTCCTAAGTCTTATTCTAAACCATGATTTAATCCAAAACATGGGAAATCTTTGAAGTCTGGTGAGTCTTCTTCCAAGACTAAGGAGAAATCAGGAGACACTTGCAATTTTTGTGGCAAGCAAGGCCATCTAGTTTCCAGGTGTTGGAAATGATTAGAAGCTTTAGAGGATGCCATGCAACACCAACACATCTCCTCACCTCAGTCTTCTTCTTCTTCCATATAGAAAGGTCAAGCTCTCACTACTAGAGCATCAACCAATGGGTCCACCTGGATTTTAGACTCTGGTGCTTCTCACCATATGACTCACACTCAGTAGTTGGTCACTTCTCTTGCCTCTTGTGGTACTTCATAGATTGTAGTTGGTGACTCTTCACAACTTTCTATCTTGGGTTTAGGTTCTATCTCTTTGGATGGGGGCACTCTACAGGATGTTTTGGTTGTTCCTAACATCTCGACAAACCTCTTGTTCATTTATCAGATTTTCCACACTGGCTCTGGTAAGATAGTTGAGTTCTCACCACATGATGTGGTTAGTCGGGACCTCCATGACTCTGATTTGGTTGTGGCTACTGGGAGTGTTGATACTGCATCTCGTCTTTACAAATTTGATGGATTTGAGCCTTCTAAGGGTACAGGTTCATCTCTTATAGCACATTTAGATTCAGTGAGTAAGCTTTGGCATGAGCATTTGGGCCATGTCAATTACAGATATCTTCAACAAATGAGTACATAGGCACTAGTTCTTCATCTTCCACAAATTTCCTGCACTAACGGTGTTTGTCATGGTTGTGTGCTTGGCAAGCATTACAGGGATCCCTTTCTGAAGGGAAGTGCCACTCATGCTTTGGCACCCCTGGAGTTAATTCATAGTGACCTAATGTCATTTCCCACTCCTTATTTTTCAAGGGCCAAGTATGTACTCACATTCATTGATGACTTCTCCAGACGCACATGGGTGTACTTTCTTAAGTACAAGTATGATGTCTTTGATTCCTTTCGAGTCTTCAAGACATTTGTAGAGAAGTAGTTTAGTCTTTCTATTTGATGGATACGTATAGATAATGGGGGGGAGTATGTGAATCAGGCTTTTAGAGATTTTTGCACTAAGCATGGTTTGCAGCGTCAGTTTTCTGTTCCCTACACCCCTCAGTAGAATGGTATTGCTGAGAGAAAGAATAGGACTTTACGAGAGATGGCTAATTGTATGATTCAGTCCAGGTCCATGGATTCATCTTTTTTGGATGAGCCAGTCAATTGTGCCAACTATATTAAGAATCGAATGCCTCACAAGGTGATTCAACATATGACTCCTCAGGAGGCTCGGTCTCATGACAAGCCTGATATTTCATCATTTCGAGTATTTGGTAGTGAGGCATGGGCTTTTATTCTTGATGCTTAGAGGAGAGCTATGGAGCAGAAGAGTTGACCCCTCATTTTTATCAGCTACTGCGAGAATGTTAAGGTGTACAGGTTGTTTGATCATAATTCCAGAGAGGTCCTATTTCGACGGGATGTTTAGTTTGATGAGTGCCTTCCTCCAGTTGATACCCTGTCTCTAGTGTCTACTTCACTACCTACTCCACCCATTGCAACTCTTCAGGATTATTTTGAGGATGATTCTGATGAGGATATTGATGATCCCCAGTCTCCACCTCCACTTGCTCCACCTCAGAGGCCCAAATGGGCTCGCTTTACTATTGAGATAGCAAGATCTATGGCTGGTGATCCTTCAGACACTCGTCGCACCCATTCTCATACTACGGGTTCTAGTCTTTTGAGTCATGCTCTTTCAAAGGATCCTCAAAGGTTTTCAGAGGTGACAGGTCACCCTGAGTGGGATAGTGCTATGGAGGAGGAGTATTCTTCTTTGATGAGGAATAGTACATGGGATCTTTGTCCTCTTCCTAAGGGCAGAAAGATGGTTCGGTGCCGATGGTTGTATCGCACCAAGTATGTTGCTGATGTTTCTATTGATAAGTACAAAGCACATCCTGTTGTGAAGGGTTTCTCATAGGTTGAGGGTATTGATTACTTCGAGACATTTGCCCCTGTCGCGAAGATGAATTCTATTCATTTTGTACTAACACTTGCAACTTCTAGGGGATGGCTCATTTTTCAGATGGATGTGAAGTGTGCCTTCTTGCATGGTGACCTATAGGAGGAGATCTATATGAAGCATCCTCAGGGATTTGTGCATGATGCTTCTTTGGTTTGAAGACTTCAACATTCATTATATGGTCTCAAACAGGCCCCTCAGGCTTGGTATGAGAAGATGGACTCTTTTTTTCTCTCCACTAGTTTCACTCATTGTCATTCTGATCACATGGTCTATATTCAACATCTTGAGGGTGAGATCCTAATTCTTGTACTATATGTTGATGATCTTCTCATCACAGGTAGTTCATCCTCTATGATTCAGCATTCTCAGCTAGCTTTAATGGAGCAGTTTGAGATGATAGATCCCGGCCTTCTGCACTATTTTCTTGGTCTTTAGGTGATTCAGTCTTCAGAGGGGATCTCCATTTAGCAGTAGAAGTATTCTCTTGAAATGCTTCAATGCTTTGGCATGCTTGATTGGAAGCCTGCCCCACACCGTTTTAGTCAGGGGCTGTTTTGACTACTACTTGCCCCACTCCTTTAGTAGATTCTACACTTTATAGGCAGTTGGTTGGCAGTTTCTTGTACCTGACTCACACTTGTCCTGATCTTTCCTTTGCAGTTGGCCTTGTCTCTCGATTCTCCCATGATCCTCATGAGAGTCATTGGCAAGCTGCCAAGTGTATTTTGAGGTACATTCAGGGCACCACTTCATATGACATTCACTACACATCTGGGGATCCTCAAACGGGATGTTCAGTTTGATGAGCTCCTTCCTCCAGTTGATACCATGTCTCCAGTCTCATCTTCACTACCTACTCCACCCATTGCAGCTCTTCAGGATTATTTTGAGGATGATTCTAATGAGGATATTGATGATCCCCAATCTGCACCTCCACTTGCTCCACCTCAGAGGCCCAAATGGGCTCGCTTTACTATTGAGGCAGTAGGATCTATGGCTGTTGATCCTTCAGACACTCGTCCCACCCGTTTTCATACTGCAGTTTCTAGTCTTTTGACTCATGCTCTTTCAGAGGATCCTCAAAGATTTCCAAAGGTGACAGGTCACCCTGAGTGGGATAGTGCCATGGAGGAGGAGTATTCTTCTTTGATGAGGAATAGTACATGGTATCTATGTCCTCTTCCTAAGGGCAAAAAGATGGTTCGGTGCCGATGGTTGTATCGCACCATGTATGCTGCTGATGGTTCTATTGATAAGTACAAAGAACGTCTTGTTACGAAGGGTTTCTCATAGGTTGAGGGTATTGATTACTCCGAGACATTTGCCCCTGTCACCAAGATGAATTCTATTCATTTTGTACTATCACTTGCAGCTTCTAGAGGATGGGTCATTTTTCAGATGGATGTGAAATGTGCCTTCTTGCATGGTGAACTACAGGAGAAGATCTATATGGAGCATCCTAAGGGATTTGTTCATGATGCTTCTTTGGTTTGCAGACTTCAGCGTTCATTATATGATCTCAAATAGGCCCCTCGGGCTTGGTATGAGAAGATGGACTCTTTTTTGCTCTCCACTCCTTTCACTCATTGTCATTTTGATCACACGGTCTATATTCAGCATCTTGAGGATGAGATCCTAATTCTTGTGCTATATGTTGATGATCTTCTCATCACAGGTAGCTCATCCTCTATGATTCAAAAGTCTCAGCTAGCCTTGATGGAGCAGTTTGAGATGACAGATCTCGGCCTTTTGCACTATTTTCTTGGTCTTCAGCTAATTCAATCTTCAGAGGGGATCTCCATTTACTAGTAGAAGTATTCTCTTGATATGCTTTAGTGCTTTGGCATGCTTGATTGCAAGCCTGCCCCCACACCTTTTCAGCCAGGGGTTGTTTTGACTACTACTTGCCCCACTCCTTTAGTTGATTCTACACTTTATAGGCAGTTGGTTGGCAGTTTGTTGTACTGAACTCACACTCGTCATGATCTTTCCTTTGTAGTTGGTCTTGTCTCTCAATTCTCACATGATCCTCATGAGAGTCATTGGCAAGCTGCCAAGCGTATTTTGAGGTACATTCAGGGCACCACTTCATATGGCATTCACTACACTTCAGGCGATCCTCACATTGTTGGCTACACTGACTGAGATTGGGCTGGTGATGTCAATGATCGAAAGTCTACTTCTAGATTTGTTTCTTGTCTTGGCTCTTATCCTATCACATGGTCGTGCAAGAAGCAGACTGCTCATGCATTATCATCTAAAGAGGTTGAGTATTGAGTTGTTGTGCTCGCTAGTCAGGAGATTTTATGGCTTCATTAGTTGATGACTGATTTTGGTTTTCCTCATGATAGTCCCATTATTCTTTGGTGTGACAATCAGAGTGCTATACACATTTCTTGCAACCCGGTGGAGCATCAGCAAATGAAGCACATTGAGCTTCATATACATTTCATCAGATAGTTGATTCAGGATGGTTCTCTCATCTTGGAGTATATTCCCACTGCCGAGTAGGTTGCAGACATCTTCACGAAACCTTTTGCATCTCCGCGCTATCTTCAGTTGGACTCTATGCTTTGGGTGAAGGAAGTTATCCTTGGGGGGTCTTTATGAGGATTTCCTTCCTTCATGTTTCTTTCAGCATGTTCTTCTATCTCTTTTTGGAGAGGAGTTTTTCCCATTGGGTTTTCTCCTTTTTCTCCATTTCATAGAGATTTCTTTGTACTTGGGTACCTGATCTGGCCTTGTTGCCAGGACCCATTGCTTTTGCTTCCAGTAGCTTCTTCTAGTTTTTAGCTTCTCCCTAAGTCTAGCTTAAGGGGGGGTGTTAGAGTAATTGAATATTTACTTTATTAATTAAACAATATTTGTTTAATTACTTAAAGTTCCCTTTTACCTCTTTTTCACTTAAGCTAACATTAGGTGCATAATAATTAATTACTTTATTAATTATTATTGTGCAAGCCTAGGGTTTTCCTTTTTAGGGTTTTCATCTATATATGGTTGAAAACTATCTTTTGTATCATTATTCATTTTACATTTTGGGTGAATACATTGCTCCACATTCTTGAGCATTCTCTTTGTTGCTTCTCTTTGCTTCTCCTTGTAATAGGTATTATTTGCTTGCAGAGGTCACTAGGCTCCTATGAAGTTGTATCTTCTCAACTCCAACAAAATCTATGGTAGTAATGAATCCAAAAATAGTCATCCCTAGAAGTACAACACAATTTGTGAAGTCTCTTCTAGATGTGAAAAAATAGAATATTCAAAATGAATTTAAAGTGCATTTTATAAAAAATATATGTAATGAATGTGGACATTGGAAGAATATTTTGCAAGTTGAGAATATTGATCATTCAATGCAAGTTATGTGGAAGAGATTTGAATATGAGAAATGCTCAACAAAGTCAGGATTTGAGACCAAAAAACTGTTCTCAAAGAGAGTGAGTTGTCTTACAATGAGTTTATGAACAAATTTTGCAATATCATATATCCAGATATTCAACATTGTCATGGTGCTAGATGGAAAGCTAAGCGATTTCATGACTCAAAGAATTTCTTTCTAGCATGTTGCATTCTCTCTATTGCTGACTTCTCTGAGAACTATACATTTAGTCCTCAAAGAGAGGTCCAAAGCCAATATTATCATTCAGAGCAAGTTGCAATATTTGTAAAAGTTTGTTATAGGCATTCTGAAGAACATCTGGATGGTTTACAAAGTAGCAAAGCTAAATGAATTATCAACAAAGAGTTTTACTTTTATATCAGTGATGATACAGGTCATGATATAAGCTATGTAGCCCATTGTTTTGAAATCTTTTTTGAAGACTCGAGACAATGTCAAATATATGCTTCACAACACTGGATATGGTCCGATGGATGTGCTGGTAAGTGTTATTTTATTTTATTTTGAAAATATATGTTTATCTTTTTACTTAACTTGTTCAAAATTAATTAGTTTTACACATATAGTTTATTTTTACTATATTAGTTTTAAATGAAACTGGTTGTAACGTCACAAGACAATTTAAGTCTGCAAAATCTTTTAATTGGTTATGCGAACAACATATTAGACGTGACATAAATTTTTTGTTGAATTTCTATGAGAGTGGACATGGAAAAGGAGAGCATGATGGAGCTAGAACATGTGTGAAGCGTGCACTTTGCCAACACCAACTTGTAGGTAACACCATATGGATTTTAAGAAAAAATCTAATTATGTTTTTTGAGATTTGTCTTTTCCTTTCAACTACAAAACCTCTTAACTTGAAATTTCACTGACATGAACTTGTAGGTAATGCCATAAGTAATGCACATGAAATTTTTGAATGGTGTAAAATTCTTTTTTTTCCCATGAATTAATATACAGGGTGATCCCATAAAGCTGGTTTACAATTTCTGAGAGGAACTGATTTTTGTTGAAATTACATATTTTTAGAAAATATAATGATTTAAGCCTTTGAAATTTCCATTTTAAGGATTCCAATTGAATATGGTTTGATCAAACCACTTTAGATCAAACCCCCTTGGATAAAACCTTGCTAGTTTTAAACTATACCTATAAATGAGTTTCCTTTACAACTACCAAAATGGTGATAAAAAATCACTTTTGATTTACCTTTTGGGGGATCAAATGAATTCATTTAAAATTTATTTCAAATGATTATGGTGTTCCTCAAAATGATCTATCCCACAAATATAATTTTAATATTTTTGGTTTTATTATGTATGTGTTTTTTTAGTTTTATTAAACATAGGTTTTTCACCGAAAATCAAGCTCTTTGTTTTGCACATGTGGAAAAATAGAAAATTATCAAAATAAATTTTAAAAAAATATGTTCATGCTGGGTATTGATGTCCTTGATCCATTAAAAAAAATAATTTTTTTTTGATACATACAAAAAAAGTTATGTTGTATACAATCCGCCTTTGTCTGAATTGCAATTGGTTTCACTTCACAACTCTATTAAGGAAAAAATATTCAATTAAAAAATATGAGACCAAATGAAAGTGCTAGATATCATAGTTAAAAATATAAATTTGAAAAAATTATAATTTTATCCTTCATACAAAAAAAATTATGTTGTATACGGTGAGTGTCACTTTTTAAAAATGTTGTTTTCTGAAAAAAACCAGTTTTTGTGGGAGGTGGAAAAAGAAGTGCAATCTTATTCCAAAAATTTTGAAAAATATATTTTTAGAATCTAAAGACAAAATTTGATGAGACTCTAGTTTGCATCATCTTCAAATTCCTCACAATTTAGCCACTATCGGTGCCTGAATGTGAAGATTTAGTTAAAAATAATAATTTCAGTGTCTAGTTTGGCCAAAAATTGTAAACCATTATTGTGGGATAACCCTACAACACACGATATTTTTGGGAAGTTAAAGGTACATAAATGAATTTGTTTTATGAATTTCAATGTGTACATGAATTCAATTTTAAATTTTATACACTTTTTAATTGGATACATTTAAAATTTACATATATTGATTGATCAACTCTTACTAATTGTCAAACAATTAGTGGTATTAGAAGTTTGTATCAAATTATGAAAGTAGGACACATGAAGCCTCCAATAATTCAAGTGAGAAAAATCATGTTTTTGTGCTGATTGCATTCAGAACAATGCAAATACTCTACAATGTGAGAATATTATGGATGAGTATGTTTCACAATGGGAAACAAAACAATTAGTGGACACATCAAACCTTTTTGAAGATAATGACATTGTAGATATCTATGATCCTCTTTATTCAGTTGATTACGAACGTGTATCAGATTTATTTGTTACAGGTAAATTTTAAATTTTTAAACTGAATTTTATTTCTAACAATTGATAATTTTTATTCTACCTAAGTTGAGAATGGTTTACTACATGGTGTGTATGTATAGGAGATATTTTTGTTGTTCTTACAGATCCTAACAATGTAGAAGGTGTAGATTACTATCTACTAAGATGTACACAACCAAAATGAAAATTTTCATAATCAATGACAGATGGTGATGGACAAGTGTATCCTACTGGATCAGTGGCTGTTGAAGGCACATACTATCAACAAAAAAGATAGATACAAATTGAATTACATTTATTGAATTTATGCCAATGAAAAAGGTTTTACATTATAGTCATTCAGTTATAGCAAGAAGATTGAATCTTGAAACTTTACCAAAAAGTGGGCATGCCAAACAAAGGTGGAGGTCGCCTATTGAATACCATGAAATTTTTTTAGAGATAATAAAAGATAGAGAGGATCCAGATTATATGTACCGAGAGCTTTAAGATATTTTTGTACATATATAGTTTTTATGACAATACATACATGTAACATTTGGGGATGAGGTCCCCCATTTGTAACCTCATGGTTTCATAGCTCTGAGTCAAAAGTGTTTACCCCTTGAACAAAAATAAAACATTTGGACCTATATTTGAATTTTATTTTATTTTATGTTGAATTCAAATAATTTCAATCAATAGTAGCCCATGAAGCTTTCTTTTTTGTGATCTTATTTTCCTATAAATATTTCTTAAAACATATATTAAAGAGTCTATTTTATTTCAACCACATTCTTACATCAGATAGCTTTCAGGTTTTAGGAGACATTTCATGATAGTCTATAGATTTTAATTATGGTTGTACTTCTAGAATCCAATATTTTGGTCCTATAAAGATTTGACTAGATCTATGTAAGTAGGACATAAAATGGTGGTGATTATTTGGGACTTACATCTTTTCTATAATAATCTATTCTATTTTAATCTTACATTTATTTTTAAAATTTTAGGTGTTTTGTGGTTAGCTTAGGATGGTAATATTTAACAAATATTAAGTACATACATAGTTTAAATTACATTAATTATATTAAATTTCAACACATTATGCATATTCCAAAACTTCATTGAAAATTTCTATTAAATTACAATCCAATTATGTTTGCACAAAATTATTCAAATTATTCAAATTAACTCTAAAATCCATTTTTCTATGAGAATTTAACTTTATTTTTCTTACGAAACACACAATCTCACCTATATATTTATTCTTCAATGTTTTTTATCCTTTCTCACCTAGATGTGATCTGATCTTTGATGTCAAAACATCAAGACATATCAACTAATTCATTTATATGATCAAACGTCATGGCATAGTTAGATTAAGTAGTACCATGAATGCGCAACACATTAGATAGTGTATTCATTGTGCCATAACTAAAAACTAGTGTCTTAATTGTGGAAAATAACTATTTTGGATGTGAAAGGAGTAAAAAAAATTAATTAGAGGTTAGGGATTTTTGAGACAAAAGGAAACACAAAGTCATTTTTGAAACATTTGTTCAATTTCCCTATTTATCTCTCCCCTCTCCTCCATGGTGTGAGCTATTATTTTTCAAAATTATTGTTAACAAATTTCTTGTGGATTAAGATATTTAGGTTGGATCTAAAATAGGGTTTCCAAAGGATTGTGTGCATTACATTCAAGAAGGATAATCTTTGTTGTTGAGGGTTTTGATTTGTGAATTTATTATTCTATTTTTATTTATACAAACATGCTTAGATAGGTTTCATATTAAATTTCATCCTTCACCTAAGAAGATTGTATGTCTTCCAATTTGTAGTATGCTAAGTTTGAATCAAGATCTATATTTTTACTTGTGAAATTTATATCATTTGTAAGTTTTTAGATTTGGAAAATTATATTTTATGCTAGATCTATGGATTTTTTTTGATAAATAATTACTATTTGAAACTTGAGTAATCTCCTAATTTGAGTTCTCAAAATGGTATATTCCATTTTATCTTTTTATTTATTTTTAACATTGAAAAATTTCCAAAAATTTTTATGGTTTTTTTTTTAAAATATCAAAATTGATCTGTAGACCATATTAAACCTTTTTGTTTTGTAGGATGAAAATTATCCTTAAGAAAATGAATTTATCTATCTTTTGGCTATGAGTGTCTTTGTTTTTTACCTCAATTTATGTGTCACAATATTTTAATCACTTTGGACCTTTTGGTGCTAGGATTTAACTCTAGAGTTAGGAGTAGAGTGAACTTTTATTTCCATTCAAATTTGAATGGTAAACTAGAGGAGCTTGAGAATGGATAGAATATAAAAATATATTTTAAAATGAGATCAAATAAACATAAACATTATTAATACTCAAGACATTATCATGATATATTCACATATTTATATCCAATGTGTGTACACAAATATATTCACATGATTATTGGTTGTCCTTTCCATTCTAATTGTATGTTATTGATTTCTATTTTCATTTTCACTATTTTATTATTGGCGTTTATCACCATTTCAAATGTTTTAATTAGTAGTTATCATTATTTACTTTGTATGTTATTATAATTATCACCGTTTACTTTGTGTGTTATTAGTGGCTAACACCAAATGTTACTATTGGATTCCATTATTCGATATTATGTTTTCAATGTGTATTCTATTGGATGGCTCATGTATGATATGCAATTAGTATGTTTGATTATTCAACCACTTTTTTTTGTGTGAGTGTTGTTGGAATACCTAATCAATATGCTCCTAGTACAAAGGGGTGGGCCTTATGGTCACACATTATTGGGTGATGTTGATCATTATTAGGTCCATATGGATTCTTTGATATGTTCATTGGAGGGTGTGGAATTATCTTGTTTTATCTTGTTAGTTTTATATTTATATTTCTATTTTCTTGGAAAATTTGTAAAGATGGATCTTGTAATCCTTGATTAGCTTCAAGAATTTCTATTCCATAATAAGATGAACCATAATGTGAAACCATAATGTAAAATGTATATATACTATAAAATATAATAAGATGAATCATAATATGAAACCATAATGTAAAATGTATATACTATAAAACATAATAAGATGAACTATAATGTGAAGATCATCATCTAAGAACCATAATGTGACAAGTCACAATATAAAATGTATAAAAAATCATGTATTTGCATGTAAAATAAATTGAAGTGGAGAATTCCTAATATGACTATGGATCGATCTCTCTCCTGATCCATGTCTAGATCCATGTACTGATTCTCTGGATCCATGGCCTGATGCCTCTCTCAATCTTCATCTCGATCCATGTCCTGATCTGTCTCCCTTAAAAATAAAGTACATTAATTAATTTAGTGTACCTAAATCTATTAAAGTCATCTTAAAGTTATGTAATTTCAATGTTTGAATGTATTAAGTACTTTAAATATTATAAATTTGTACCTCAGATGTACCATGTATAGGATCATCTGCATGCTCCAAATCTCCAAAACCTAACAAACCCTCATTTTGCTACAAATTTCAAAATACCAAATTTCAATGAAGAGTGAGAACTACTTTAAAATCAATTTTATTTTATATATGTATGTGAATTTTTAGAACAAAAAATATATCTGATTATTTGAAAGTACCTAGGTCTCACCTTGGAGCACACTACCAATGTCACTAATGGAACAAGAATGCATAGTCAAATTAGGGACACCTATATCAGGTAGAGTACCACTGCCAAAGATAAGTGAGCTATATGTGCCATGTACATGATGTGCAGTAACCTCAGGGGCTGGAGACTAGTCTGGAATATGTACATCTTGTGAAGCCGCCTCACCCTAACCCGACTGTCTACCAAAATTCCATCTAATATGAGCTACTACACCATCTAAAGGAATCCCATAATCATCACTCATAAAATGGTATGACGATAGTAAATCGGCAATGGAAACTGAAGCAACATTATGTATAGTGGTTTCACTCATTTGGGCCAAATTTGATGGTGATGGTACCTCTTCTTGAATGTAGGGATTATAATTGGAAGATCTAGCCTTAGTAGGAGGAAGTCTAATCTACATATGTAATAAATATTTGCCTACATGATCAGATGAAATCTGATCGATCTGAGTAGCAATCGTGGCAATGATTTCAAAAAGGTCGATTCGGGTAGGTGTTGCTACTGCACTTCCTGCTATTGCTAGTTCCAAACATTTTGGAAGAACCAAAAGATTTGGACCAACTAATGCCCTCTTGTTGATGGGTGGTGGCAAATTTTCACGTCTAAATTTATGTTTGTCAGCAAGCCTCCCTTTTCCCTATCCAACATGTGAAGGAATAGATGTGTAGTCCACTGCTAACCCTAAATGAAGCTCATCATATAATTGTTTGCAAAAATAAAGTGGTGACTCATCATCATGAGGCCATCTGTGATGGGCTGCCAACCATCTGGGATATATGAAAGGAGCAAAAATCTCATCTATACATCTAGTAACAACATATGTTCTAACTTTATTTTGTCCAATATAATTATAGAACATGTTGTGCACATTATGTGTCGAAACTCTACTAGTAATAGAATCAATTTTATCTCTGCCAACAACATTGTTGGCAAGGAACCTCTAAAACTCCTCTATGCTGACCTCATCATAAGGATTAAAAAATTGAATCATGTGAATCATATGATGGATCTCCTATTGAATGATAACTAATCTATCTCTATTGATGAGATTATGGGAGTTAAGTATTGTTTGGTCCAAACATCTCAAAGAATGCTCTAACCTCCTAATGCTATCACTATATAAATTAGATCTAGTCATAACTTGCTATTGAGACTGAGTGAAATGATGTGATCCTTGATTATTGACCATATCTATATAAATATGTAAAGATATATAGATTTAATTAAAACATAAAAATTATAAATATGTACTAATTATATTTCTCTAATTTAGTAAAATATATGCAATAACCATTTTTCTAGTAAATTGCTCCATAGGAGATTATAAAAAATAGGAAATACATGAGCAATGAGTGGATTGGATATCATGAAGTAATTTAATAAAAACAATTTTAAGTTCATTCAACTATCTATGAAAAAGAGGGAGAAAGGGAGAAAGGGAGAAAGAAACAATTTTAAGTTCATTCTTGGTGATGGTGTACATGAACAATACAATAAATGATCAATCAAATACAAAAAAATATTAAATAACAATAAATGATCAATAAAATAATTTATTGAAATAATCTTGGAAGGCTATTAATTGGATTTATGTGAATGGATAAATGTATCTAGTTATAGTAGAAATTTTGGTCCCTACAATGTATTTTAGGATATGACTTAAAGAACTCTATAATTTCATTTAAATGCATAATTTTATAAATATATTTAGGTGGTATATTTAAATGAAATTATATGGTCTGAAAAATTTCTTACATTAAGTTGTATGTCATATATTCTAAAAAACATTGTGCTAGGCACCAAAATTTCTACTATAGCTAATTTCACTTATGTGAAAGGATAAGTGAAACTAGTCAGATAGTAGAAATTTGGGTGCCTACGATGTATTTTAGGATATGACTTACAACTAGATCTATAATTTCATTTAAATGCATGATTTTATGAATATTTTTAAGTGATGTGCATTTAAATGAAATTATATTCATACTCTTACATTAATTTGTAAGTCATATCCTAATTTATACATTGCCCTAGGCACAAAAATCTCTACTATAACTAGTTTCACTTATCCATTTACATAAAATCCAATTACTACCCTTCCAAGATTATTTCAATAAAGTATTTGACTGATCAATTATTGTATTGAGTGTACACCATCACCAAGAATGACCTATTAAACATTCACTTAGTGTGAGGCATCCAAAAAGCCCAATTATTACCCTTCCAAACTATTTTAATAAATTTTTATTTAATATTCTTTTATATTTGATTGGCGTTTTTCACATTCAATGAATTGACTACATTCGAAGGCTGATATGTCAAAGAGTGAGTCTAAAAATATATTTGAACCCAAGTTTTCCCATATTCAATACATTAAATGATCAATCAAATACAAAAACATATTAAATAACCATTTATTAAAATAATTTGGAAGAGTAATAATTGGCCCTTTTTGCCATTCTCCATGATGGTATACATTGAATACAATAAATGATCAATCAAATACTTTATTGAAATAATCTTCAAAAGGGTATTAATTAGAGTTATGTGAATAGATAAGTGAAAGAAAATTTGTTTCCTAACACAATGCATTTTAAGATATGATTTACAACTTAATGTAAGAGTGTGATTATAGTTTTATTTAAATGCACCACTTAAATATATTAATAAAATCAATGCATTTAAATGAAATTATATATAGTTATAAGTCATATCCTAAAATACATTGTAGGCACCAAAATTTCTACTATATAACTAGTTTCATTTATCCATTCACATAAACTCCAACTACTACCCTTTCGAGATTATCTCAATAAAGTATTTGATTGATCAATTATTGTATTGAATGTACACCATCACCAAGCATGACCTATTAAAAATTCATTTAGTGTGAGGCATCTAAAAATTTTAATTATTACCCTTCCAAATTATTTCAACAAATTAATTATTTAATATTCTTCTATATTTGATTGTTATTTTGTATGTTCAAGTGAATTGACTACATTGGAAGGCTGATATGTCAAATAGTGAGTCTAAAAATACATTTTGAACCCAAGTTTTCCCACATTCAATACATTCAATGATCAATCAAATACAAAAGAATATTAAATAACAATTTATTAAAATAATTTGGAAGAGTAATAATTGGCCCTTTTTTCCATTCTTCATGATGGTATACACATTGAATACAATAGATGATCAATCAAATGCTTTATTGAAATAATATTTGAAGGGTATTAATTGGAGTTATGTGAATAGCTAAGTGAAACAAATTTTGTTGCCTAACACAATGTATTTTAGGATATGACTTACAACTTAATAAAAGTATGACTATAATTTCATTTAAATGTTCAAATGCACCACTTAAATATCTTCATAAAATCATGCATTTAAATGAAATTATATCTACTTGTAATTGATATCCTAAAATACATTGTAGGCACCAATTTTTTTACTTTAACTAATCACTTACCCATTTACATAACTTGAATTTAATAACTCCAATTACTAGGTATGTTGAAGTAATTAGAGTTATAATAAAAATAGTGTTGCCTAACACAATGTATTTTAGGGTGACTTACAACTCTATAGTTTCATAATGCATAAAATTATAGAATTGTAAGTCATATCTATAATTTCTACTAGGCCCACATCCTAAAATACATTGAATAGACACCAAAATTTCTACTATAACTAGCTTCACTTAGGGTTGGTGTTTGTGAGCTTTCATTTTTTCATCAATGTTTACTAACTCTTTTGCTTGATCTAAATCTCTGATAACTTCAATTTAATAACTCCAATTACTAGGTATGTTGAAGTAATTAGAGTTATAATAAAAAAATTGTTACCTAACACAATGTATTTTAGGATGACTTACAACTCTATAATTTCATAATGCATAAAATTATAGAATTCTAAGTCATATCTATAATTTATACTAGGCCCAAATCCTAAAATACATTGAATAGACAACAAAATTTCTACTATAACTAGCTTCACTTAGGGTTGGTGTTTGTGAGCTTTCATTTTTTCATCAATTTTTACTAACTCTTTTGCTTGATCTAAATCTCTCATAGATTTTGAGTAACATAGGTTAGGGTTTAGGTTGTGTAGAAAAAAGGTTTCATTTTTAAAATATAATATCTCATAGATTCTTATATTTTAAAAAAATATGAAATTGGTTAATATTACCATATATTTCTACTTTTACTGGTATGGTCAACAAGAGAGAATATTTGATCCAAACATTTTAGAAAAACCACCTCCTCGTGTTGCTGCTAGTTCCAAATGTTTTGGATGAACCAAAAGGTTTGGACTAACAAATGCCCTCTTATCAACCATGCCATATTTCTTATTTTTAGATTTCTCTCATAGCATTTATATTGTTGTAATAAATTTATTTTCAAATCAATGTGTGACGTGTTCAAAATTCTTTAATCAATGAGTTTTTTCACAGTGTGCAATTGAGAGAATGCAAAGTGAGTTAGTGACACATTGATATTGGGCTTTATGCAAGGGTGGGTTGCATGGTGTGAGAAATCAATTGTTAGGTTTTGTGATGTTAATGCAAAACTTATATGGTTGTGCATCTATGAGCTAATATTCAATTCTTATGTTGCATATTTGTGGTTTATCTACATGTTCAAATCTATAAGATTAAATCTCTATAGTAGACCAAGTATTGGGTCTCAAATCCACTTACACCTTAGGTGAGACTACCATTCTCAAGATTTTTTCTTGTAGAAAGATGGTGCTTAGTTTGTTAATGCTTGAACAACAAGATCATTATGGATAGAGAGAAGAAATCCTAGTTATCAAGATTCATTTCCTAACTCTTTATATTGGTTGATTTAAGCTATATATATGGAATTTCATTTACATTTTGATTTAAAATCATTTTAATATCAAATTAGCTTTCGTTTACTATTGTATGAAGGATTGGACCTAAGTTGTGTCAAACTCTTACAAAACTAAAAAAACTAATCTATGGTTCCTAAAAACTATCTTTCAATAATGATTTGAACAATAATGAATTCATCTAATAGTCTCCTTGGTATGGGTGATCCATTGAAATGTATAGAACAAAAAAACATGCAATGAGAAGCATATACCAAGTGAGTTCAAGTAATTCTTACAATATCAAATCCAGATATGACAAAAGAATAAGTAATGCTAAATGCATACATCAAGTTCTTAATTACCTTTGATAATATGAGAAAGTAAAGTATAAGATAATTTGAAAAATAACATAAAATGTAAGTGAGACCTATGAAGGGAAGGATAACTATATCCTTTATTTAATGCATCTATGGATAAAGAGTCACCCTATGCATACACCAAGTTCTTAATTACCTTTGATAGTATGAGAAAGTAAAGTATAAGATCATTTGAAAAAGAAAAAAGTGAGACCTATGAAGGGAAGGATAAATATATCCTTTATTTAGTGCATCTATGGATAAAGAGTCACCCTATTTCTAGATGAAAATTAAGAACTGTTTGAAAACAATTTATAGCATAAAGATCATAGAAATAATTTAAATAGTAAAATTAAAGAAAGGATATCACTTTAGATATTGAGGGACTAATTTTATGTCAAACTACATTATTATGAAGTAGCAAAGGATAGAAAAATTGTATTGTAGAATAGCAGTATTTGATAAATCAGTACAAGATAATAGTTGTGTGAAATGCATTAGCATAGAAAGTGACATTTTTTCTCTGAGTTTCTAGGATGGGAGGACATGGTTGGGGGAGAGAAGGGGATGACTAACAAGATAAAATTAAAAATAGTTATACTTAAAATCTAGAATTAAATACAACTTCAAGTAATGAAAAGTATAGATCCAATAATCCATTTGATAATCATAGAGACAAATTATTGATGATAATCATAATATGATTTTTCAATTATCTATTTATATAAATGAAATATTGAGATAATCACAATTGCGGTTTACAAGTGAAAACATCAAAATGACAATGGGAATGCTGGAAAAAATACACATAGTTGGTTTCTATTTGAGCAACATGTTCAAAAATTAGAGAAATCATCTACCAAATATCATGAAAACTCCTAAAACTGTTGGAATGAATATTATCCCCATCCTACAATGTGATCTCAATAATCCCAACTATACATCCTTCTCCTCATCAACTAGTTGCACTACCTCAAGCTATACACCCAATTGTGTCACTAAGCTTTGTTTGCATTTAGGTATGTTCCAATTAATGAGATACAAAACACTCTATAAGACAAACAAACACTTCATCTCTCATTGAATTGAATATTTTCCTCTTAAGAGA
Organism: Sequoiadendron giganteum; assembly: GCA_007115665.2. NCBI lineage: Eukaryota > Viridiplantae > Streptophyta > Pinopsida > Cupressales > Cupressaceae > Sequoiadendron > Sequoiadendron giganteum. Next base: position 226,303,256 of record CM021100.1, read on the forward strand.
GTAGATGAAGCTATTTAAAGTGACACAAAAAAAAACTTCATCTCTCATGGCTTGAGTTATTTATTTATCTAAGGATGTGTTTTATCATGAACCATGTGCTACTTGAGCTATGATTTCACATTAATTTTTGAGTATAAATCTTTGATTGCTACAAGCCTGATAAAAATCCATCTATATAAAGTAGATGAATGTAGGTATGAATTACTATATAAGATTCAAAATATTTTGAACCTTGATTTTTTCTTCAAGCAACTTTAGTTTAGGGTAGGTAATCAAGGGATATTGCACTACATGATGCATATAAAATTATGTAATTTTACATGCAAGTAATAAAAGATGAAGTAGGTGAAACTTTAGATGCAAAAATAGAATCTAGACCTATTACAGGTGCAAGAGAAAAAGAGAGAATTACACTATAGCTTTAATATTTCTGTAATGTCTCCTATATTTGTCTATATATTCTATTTATTAAATTGTTTGATGTTGTCAAGGTTGTATTCTATTAATTAAATTGATTTTTGCTGTCAAGGTTGAAGGGGAATGTAGATACAACCCAGAGCCAACCACCTATATGAGTCTTTGAGATGGGGATAGCATGCTGAGACAAGAGAGAAGTAGGAGCCAAAATGCAATCTTCTATGATACCATGGTTCTCTTTGGCTAACACAAAAACCTTCTATTCAATAGATATAGAGACCAAATTTCATGTTAGTAGTATATTTGGTAATGTAAATAGCTTATCAAGTTGACACAAAATAAAACTGAGAAAATTCAAGAAAAATGAATTTGAATTGACCATACCGATACACAGTCAGTCATGTGGTATCAGCTTAGGGTTTTGTTCATGAATGTGGAAGATCAAATAATTTGTTAGTGGATTGTGTAGTCACCATTCATAAGCATTATGGGTGAAGAGTATATTGCAAAAACTCATATTGTAGAGACACCAAATATGTAGGGTTCTCACAATGTATGTGATTTTAGGGGTTTATAAATAAAACCTTAAAATCACATCCAAAAACCCCTAATTTGAAGCATATAATACATGATTTAAATTATGGCATAAACAAAACTATAACTTCCCACCAAATACTCTAATGAGGGAAAAAACCCCAAAAATTCGAAACCAAATCACATGCAAAAAAATTACTGGTAATTTATATTACAACCTTTTCAATATTCACATAAATTGATTTCCAACTAATACTACAAATAGAAATACATATACCATGATACCCTAAATTTCACTTGCAATGAAACAAATAATTTTGAACAAACAATAAAACACAACACAAAATTAAATGAACTCCTAGCTATCGAAACATTACTAACCAAATGAAGTGACTGAATAAAAAAAAACCTAGGTTTGATCATTTTTGTAGAGCTGTTATTCACTCGACCAACCTTCAACCGCGACCTCTTTTGGAGAACATGGAAAATGAGTGCATACTCAACCTTTTTTTCATTTATTTTAATCTCCTTTGGTCATTTTTAGACGAAACCCACTCAGCCAAAACATGGAACACACATAGGCACCATGTCGTCACCATGTGGGTTTGGTTGAAACCTACTCGGCTGAATCCCTTTTGGTGGAAATAGGTATGATAGAATCCATACTCTTTGCCAGAAGGGTGACACAGGTCTATACTTTTACCCTCTTAATATTGTACAACCATGAATGGAACTGAACAAAAACACAGAAAGCTACTAATGCCACATAGTGATGAGAAACATGATAGGATGAAAAATAGGATCAATTAGAGGAAGTTGGTGAATCAACACAAGGAAGGGTACCATAGTCCTTAAGATATTGTATTTTATTACTCAAAGCTTTACATTCATTAGTAGAATGACCACACACTTGATGATATGCACAAAATGAGCTTTTGTTATAAAATTTATTTCTTGTTCTTAGAGGAAGAGTAATAAACAGGATTTGAGAAGCCTTGAAAATATAGTATCTTGATCAATAGTAAGAGATCTTTTTATATCTCAGCACAAGATTTTATACACATATTAGATGATAAGGAACTAGACAAAGATGAAGATAAATATTTGAAACCTAGACGTTCCTTGCAAAAGGGTGGCATAGAATTCACTTGATTTCTATCATTTTTTTCTATGATTTCATTATATCCATGTTTAGAAAGGATTTTGTATCCAAGACCATAACATGCTTCCAACTCAGATGAAAATATTTTAGTCTTTTGAGAAGGATTGACTTCTTCATCAGAACACAAATCCTTTTCAATTTTTTAAAGTTACATATCTTCCTCTCATGAGGGATGGGAGTTGAAGAGCCCCCATCACCACCATGAGGGGTAAACCCACAAAATTGGTTTACAATAAAAATGAGGAAGGAAAATTTGAAAAAAATGATCCCATTGCAAAATTTTACATTTCCGAGGTTCAAACGAACCAAAAGAGGGTTTGGTCGAACCAGGGTTCGAGTGAACTCATTAATTAAATGTACAAAAAAATTCAAATGAAAACCCCTTTTGGGAAGGGAATTCGCTTGAACCCCCTGGTTCGAGTGAACCCCCCATTTCCTTGATGTTTGACAAAATTCACAAAAAAAACCTGAATTTTTGCACTTCGGAGCTTGGTTTGAACATGAAAATGGTGGAGACTTCACAAACCCAATTGGAATCAGGTAGTCCTAAGAATGAGCTATCCAACGAATATAATTTTAATATGTTTTGGTTTTATTATGTATTTGTTTTTATACTTTTATTAAACATACATTTTTCACCGAAAATGAAGCTCTTTGTTCCACACATGTGGAAAAATAGCAGATTCTAAAAAAAATTGAAAAATGTGAGTACACCAGATATTGAAGTCCTTGATCCAAAACAATAAATAAATTGAATTTTTGATATATACAAAAAATGTTATGCATTATATGGTCACGCTATGTCTAAATTGTAATTGCTTTGACTTTAAAACTTGATTAAAGAAACAATATTCAATAAAAAACTATCCTACCAACTGGAACCACTGGATATTGGAGTAACAAATCTAAATTCTAATGAATTATAATTTTATCCTTCATGGAAAAAAAGTTATGCGTTATACGGTGAGCATCAATTTTTAAAAATGTTGTTTTAAAAAAAAAAACTAGTTTTCAAGGGAGATGGAAAAAAAAGTGCAATTTGTTTCCAAAAATTTTGAAAAAAATAGTTTTAGAATCTATAGACAAAATTTCATGAAAATCTAGTTTGCATCATCTTCAAATTCTTGACGTTTTAGCCGCTATAGGTGCCCGAAAGTGAATATTTAGTTAAAAATAATTATTTCAATGTCGAGTTTGGCCAAAAATTGTAAACCACTATTATGGGATGACCGTCGGGCATGATTTTGTTGATGTAGAGCCAAGTTGATAAAATGAAACATAAGGCTCTTTTGGTTTAGATTGTGAGATTTTGTACCCTCCCATAATGGGGGGTGTAAAATCTAATAAACCCCAACCATCTCCAAAACATGTTTTTGAAGATGAATCGTTTCTATTTGACTCTTTCAAATTTGAGGGTGAGATTTGAGACTCCCCTTTGAAACAAGGTGAAAAATCTAAAAATCCCCTATCGTCATCTAAGATTTTTGTTGTAGGTGAAAGCTAATTGGGATTACCATCTATTGAAAAATTAGCATACCGAGAGGGGGGTGAAATAGTATTCTACTAAACCATTTGATTGCTAACCATCCAATTATTGACACATATCTAGCTGCAATTGTAAGTAAAAACATGAAAGGAATCATAACATCACATAAATCATAGACATGAATATTTTTAGTTGGAAAACCAAAAATGGGAAAAAAAATGGTGAGGATTAACTCACAATATACTATAACTAGTCATAAAATATTATAGGGCACATTGCCAAGACACAGTGTCCTTGAAAGGCTCATAACTGAAGTAGAAAAGATATGGCTTACCACCATAATACAAAAACATATGGCTCACTACCAAGAATATGAACCGAATTGAATACACCTTCTGTGTGATGCATAAAGTTTCAATTAAGCTCTGGAAGATAGAAAATCTTGCACTGAATTTTAGGTATACAACAAATATCAACAACTACCAAAGACTCCAAACCACATCACTTTGTCACACATCTCGTTACATCACTTCTTATCATATCTATCTTAAAAATAAAAATTATTTGGTGCTCCAAAAAAAATATGCAAGAAATGATTTAGGTTGGCTCGAAACTAAAAGGGAACTCTTTAAACCTCCACAAAGGTTGCACTAGATGCTCATGTCACCCAAAATAAAATCACACCAAAAACTATAAGTCGAAATTCTATCCTTTATAACATTCAACTCATTTGACCTAGAATGTTGAATTCCTGACCAAATTTGTATCTGATACCCTTGAATAATATATCAAAATCATATGATCCGATATTATACTTAGATAAATTTCGAACCAAATTACTTGATCAATGTAGCACAAACACAATTTACTAGATGAGAAAAAAAGAAGACACCAAACAATATTGGTAGCAATGACAACATATCGGAGGTCTCCTTCATTCTTCCAAAAATCTCCCCATTTTTCATTGATGGCAACATGTGCCAAGAAAATGAATCTTACTTCAAAACCAAAATTGTGCAACATCAACTCACTCAACTCCCCCTTACAAATATACAAAAGAACAATTTTTTTTTTAAAACAAAAAAAACATTAGTTACACATAACCTTTCTCCACATAGAACCTTCTCCCTTTTGATATCAAGGACAAAGAGTAAGGAAAAAAATCAAATAGGGAATTTTAACCAATAACTAGGGGAACCTTCTAATTCTTTGAGAATTGCTTTTCAAGTAGGTTTTCCATCATCCCAAAAACCTTTTTCTCTAGTAAGGGATTTATGTAGTGATTCCATTTCCACTAAACATTCTTATCCTTCTTCCAAAGTGCATGGAATGATGTTCATCTTCACCAAATTTTCTACATCTACCAAGGAACTTGATATGGGAATATTTATAGACATTACTAGATCTCCAAGTTGTCCAAACCACTTTATTGCATCTTCTTTTTGCCGAGCTGCAAAAAGAAAAAAATGTTCTCAAGGTCTGAAATAGAAGTCCAACCAATGTAGTTTCTATCACCTACAATTTTGTAGTCTTCAAAGGCATCAAAAATTTGAGACTCTATTGAGTCCATTAAGTACTTAATACCTCGAGGAGCATCAAGCCATCACATGTAATATACAAAAATTATTTGATATTCCTCATCACAATCCTTTACCTCTTTAAAAACTTGTAATAATTTTTCATGCACAATTACACACTTATCTTGTAGAATTAGTAACCTTTTCTCTAGAACACTTGACTCCATCTCTTTCACAATTTGTACCTTAAGGTTAGAGGTATATTTGTTGACATAATCAACTAAAAACTTTATGTTATGACCAGTGCTAAGGAATCATCAGTGGTGACATCCGAGGTTGTCTCTTATAAACCTCTAATAGCTTCAATCATCAATTCATTTCCTTTCTAATAAGTTTCAGTATTTTCTTGAGTAAGAGAGTTGAGAAAAGTACCACAAATATTTTTTCCTTTCACCTGGTGCAATCTTAGTCAAATTTATATAGCTCGAATGTGATGGAAACTTATTTAACTAAGGTGGTATCACATGCTAAACTCTTTTTTTCCTTGTCAGTAGACCTTTGAGAGTGCTTCTAGAAGATTCTATAGTTATATTTGATAGGTCTATAGCCTTGAGGTTTTCTTCTTCACTTCTTTTAGCCCGAGTTGCTTTCTTGTCTTCCTCTTCCCTCTTTTCTTCTTTTTCCTCTTCTTTTTCTTCCTTTTATTTTTCTTCTTTGGAGTATTTTCTAGAAGTTTTATTTTCATTTTATTTCTCCTTCTTATCCTCATCATCCTTATTATCATTGTTATTTTTATTCTTTTTCCCTTCATCTTCATCTTTATCTTTCTCACCATTGTTTTCGATAGATTCATGATGTTCTTTTGGTTCATTATCGGTATCATCTTTATGTTGATATTCAATTTGTTTTTTGGTTGTCTCCTCTATATCATTAATAGGGGCAAGTGTCTCTGAAACATCATGTATTTCACCAACACTTTCCAAAATTGGATGATCCATTACCTCTGTGATATTAACATGCTCTTATGCTTGAGTTGTATGGGATGAACAACTGGTTCTTGTCACATAATTCCTTTCCAAATTTTTTATTGTGTGCAGAGTTTCTTGCCTTAAGTTTTCTATATTGTCTTTATCCTTAGTCATAAGCATATTGAATATTTTTTTGACTCTAAATAATGTAGAACATTATTTGAACATATTAGCAGCCTCTTCCTCAAATTAGGAGGATCAATAAGAATTCAAGGCATCAAATTTCATCTTATCATCAAAATATATAGCTTTGTGCCTTCTTTGTACTAATGCCTCCCAAACATTGCCAGACACTTTTTTAGAGATAGTTTCCATACTCACATTGCAAATAACTATATACTGAATGAAAGCATTAATAATGGTTTCCTTATCTTCAATATTGAATTCATCAAACAACTCAACTGTTGGACAAAAAAATTCAGAGTCTATCATATTATCCAATAAGGGTTCCAAATTTAGAGATGGTTGATCACTTGGGTATGTGCAGGATCATCATGGAAAAAACTAGCCCTTAAGTGGCGATGAAAATTCAGAAAATCATAGTAAGGAAACTTGACGTAAAAAAATGAATAAGTTATCTATATTATTTCAAAAATATGTAACAATAGAATATGTACCAAATTGAATGTAGTTTCTAAACTACTAATTTTTAATTTAATTTTAAATCTATTTGGTGAAAATTTGAAATTTCAATGCAGTAGTACTTAAATATCAGGGAAAAAATAAGAAGTAGGCGTCTGTCTGACCACCCTAACCATAATAAAATGATAATTTATTTTTTGTAAGATTTTAGATATAAGTAGAGGACTCATGTCTAGATGTGATGGATATTTTTTTGTAATTTTTTTCTAAGTAAATAATTAATTATGAGATTTTTATTACAACTTTTAAAAAACATAAAAAACCGTATGTCTGACCACCTTAACTTGGTCAAAACTTCATGAAATTCATTTTTTTTTAATCCTATAGTATGTGAATCATAGAACGCAATGCATGTTTTGGATTCAAAAAATGTGACACTGCTTAAAAGTTATAGTTCTTTTCAATCAACCTATCAATCAGGACTTTAGTCGTAATTCAAATAGGAAATGAATAATAATTATTTATTAAATTGAAAGTAAAGCATAATTTATATTGGTAGAAAGATGAGAGTCTCCTTTAAAAACCCTTTTTGTTTCATCAATTTTGGGTAAAAAAAAGTTGTTAGCCACATGGGCCATCGTATCACCTACATATCACCACTTTTTGGCCGATCATGATCCTAAACATACCCACTTACCAGAGGAGAGCCAAGAATTTTATCCTTTGGATATGATGTGCCTTTTTCATTCTTCTTCTCATGCACATGAATTTTGAAAGCAATCTCTTCACCTATTGAGATATTGACTCTAGTTTTTGCTTCTTCATTGCTAGTGGAAGTACTGCTCCTTTTATTCCTTTTCAAATATTGCACTTCTTGCAAGATAATATCTATTTCTTCCTATACAATGTCACTCGGGTTTATTTTATTGCTTGCCTTTTTACTTACTCTTCTTCTTCTTCCGAGAGTGACAAATGATGTAGTAGGGGGGATTTTCTTTCTTTTAGAAGCATGGGTACTAGGATCGGTGAAAGCAGTTACATCAAATGATGCAAGAGTACTATTTTATTTCTTCTTTCCCTTCTTTATTGCAAAAGCACTGGTAGTAGGTGCAATAGAAAAATATATTCTTCCTGATTTCCTAAGACAAGAGGGCTGTTCAAATGATCTAGTCTTCCTCTCATCAAGACCTTCCCATTGTAGATCAATATAATCCTTAGAGAATGAATGGCCTTGGAAGAATTCCTACACATTCTTTCTTGTCATTTTTTCTCTTTGGGACGCTAAAGTTTTTAAGTGCACTTCACTAGATTTTTCTTCATATGTTTCATGCCGAGATAGAGAGGGATCCCTAGGACTTCTTAACAATATTTCAATGAACCTCTCAACAATTTTTTCATCAACCTCATATCCTAGAGGTTCTATCGAGAGAGTTATGGGTTCAACTACTTCTATGATGCATTGATTAGTGGTTACAATAAAATTTATTTCCTTTTCATATTTCTTCACTAGAATTCTAAGAGCCCTATCTCTTTCATACATATCATTCTGGAAACCAGTAAAGAATGTAGTCAAAACATTATTTTGTGCTCTGAAATCTTCAAGACTATGCAGGTGTTTAATGATTTGTTCAGGATAAGGATTTCGGCCTGTCATCAAGATAGTCACATAAGACAACAGTGCCTTAGCGATTTCAATTCAAAATCACTCCAAAGACACACACAACTATACCATAAAGAAAAAGCAGGCACAATTGTATCCTCCATTGATGATTTGAGAGAAGTGAATGCAAAAAAAAGATAGATTCAACACAAGCAGCTAACCATGAAAGACAAAGCAATATTGATACACAGATATATGTGGTGAAAACCCTTTTGGGTACAAAACCCCACCCTCCAAAACACTTAGCTTAGATTGTATTATTCAGTAAAAGGATTACAATACAAAAATACAGAGCTATGCTTTTCTAGGCGTGTTACATCTTGTCCAATAGGAGAATACAGGTAGGCAACAAAACCAGAACCTTCATGTAGTTCTAATGACATCCATATGTCATTACTACATAGATTCCCTTTAGCTCCTCATAATAGGCTGTCATAGCCAGCCTCTTAGCCAACACAACCACTCAGTGTCACAATAGGTTCACATCTTTCTCAACTCTTGAGATAGTCAGAGTTAATGGTTACAATGCATGAGCATACCGTTCAAACTCTCTGCCAACCTCTTGACCTATCTCTAGATTATTTGATGTATTCGACTTATATAGGTCTTACATCACAATCAAGACTCAACCACCCGCTGTCCTTGACCTTCACTACTTTATCCAATCAAGAAAGAAACCAATCTTTCTAGATTGCATCGAGCCACCCAGGCAATCAATTCCTTGCCATAATTAGGTTTCATTTCCTATGAGACGATTGACCTGCAATAATTGTCAAAGTCTTCATTGGTCTTCGGCCAATCAGGCACTATCAACCTGCCACATGTCACCCTATCATTTTCCTGTTGCACTGACACTGAGTCCAAATCAGTCAAACTGGCCCCGAGCTCGTCTGAGCTCACCAAGTCCTTACTGCTCCACCATCGAGCTCGTTCAACCTTCTCGTGGTAAGGCGATGAGCTCATTCGAGCTCACCTCTCCAACTACCACACTACCATGCCCCTATTGGTCTTGCCTCATGGTGATGCAGTGAGCCATTTGAGCTCATTTGCTGACATCACCAAGCTCAGTCATACTAACCATCCTGCACTACCATCATCCAAATTTACTCTAACCATGACAATGAGGTAACTGGTATGAGGGACTGCTAACAGTCAAACCGCACTACCACAAGGGCCGACATGCCAACTTGTGGTAGAGCGATGACCATTAGCCAGACCACTGGCAGTCTTACCGCAACCACTGTGTAAGCAAGCTAACTGTCCATGGTATTGCGGTAACTGCAAAATCCACCATTCGTGGTCTCACTGCGGTCACTGTGGTGAGTGGACCCACTGCCCACGGTGCGGCAGTAACCACCGGGCTACTAGCAAATGAACACACCGTGATCACTGTGGTCAAGGACTTAACTATCCGCGGTGCGATGGTAACCAAAAAAAATAGGCTGAATGAAGCCAACTGAAACCACCACGGCTAGGGACAAGACAACAAGCGGTAAAGAGGTAACTGCTACCCTTCCACCATGGTATCGCTAGTGTAGAGCAAGACCAATGTGGTAAGGCGGTAACATCACCCAACACTCGAACAAGGAGGCCCGTGGTATGGCAGTAAAAGCCTGAAACAAAGAGAAAATGCCTAAGTATTCAAATGGGTCGACCAAAAAGTTGAGGAAAATTTCTGAACAATCTCCCAGTTGCCGAAGACTTTTGGGCATCCTCCAAAAACTTAAACAGGGATCAATAAACATTCTCTCACACTCCAACCATGACCTCCTACAAATGACATCCAAAAAGTCCACCATGTGAGGCAACTGCTCCAAACCTTGAACATGGGAAAATGAACAAGCCAAGGCATATATGCACTAGTCTCACGAACAAAAACACTAGCATCCACTGTTTTTCCAAGGTTCCATATTTGACTGAAGAAATGAAACCACTCGTGTCATCACCCAAGTGAACAACACATGACCACAAGAAATAATGACCATCATGGCTCCACAAAAATCTAAAGTCATATGAAACAAATAGGAAGAACAAAACCAGATTAGAGAGAAACAACAAATCAAAACATGCCCTTCTACAAACCCTTCTATATGCCTACTATGTTAAGAATGATCTTCTTCACATCCCAAAGGACAAGCATTAACAACACCCAACTGCACCATGGATGTAAGCATCAAGAAGATCAGACTAACCCATACACCATCTCCTATCAGTCCTCAAAAGCACAAGGAGATACACAATGCTATCCATCTTCCATTATGAATCCTCCAGAATCTCAAAACAACTCAAGATTCATACCAATGAAAGATAAAGCATAAACCAACTGAAAAGTATAATGGGAAAATACCTTTGACAGGAACACTGTCGAGTAGACCAAGGAGAAAAGAAAACATGATCCTCCAAGATATACAAGTCATCATGACTTACCTAAGAGCAATCTCCTTCATGGTCTCTGTTGAGCTCACATTCAACCAAGGTGCAGGCTACTAAAAATTTCAGCTATAATAACAACATTCTGAAATGAATTTCAGCCTCACCTTATTCTCCATGCATCCATGAGCATCAACAACCTGTCACTCATGCTAAATCCAATCTACACTACTGCAACAAACATGAAGTCCACTAGCATATGACCCATGCACTCAAAACACAAAGAAACCCCAGACCATTGTCAAAGCTCCAAGGCTTATCATGACACCATAATCTACACATCCCCCTTCGGAGATACCATGCTTCAAGTAAATATGCTATGGTCTGAAGAGCAAATAAAAATGCCAAAAATCTAAGAAAGAGTAACCATGACATAAAGCAAACAACTCTAAACCAAAACCTACATCACCTATCAAGCACCACCATCAACTCAACCAAAAAAAAAAACTCTCTTCCAAGGATCCAAGATGTTGCACACCTTCAAAAAGTGAACATGAAGATGTAGAAGATCTCTTCTATTGCAACATGATCTAAGAGTCCCTAAGAGGCATCTGGAACACCAAAAAAGATCACCAGTCATTGCTAAATCTCCCACTGAATAGTGACACCAAGCTTTCCAAGAATCATGACCGACATGCTTCAGGTTCCCATAATTTACTATTCAGGTACTCCAACGCCATCCATTCTCTCATCTCAAAAAATAGCCATGCCAATGTACAAGTGACCATAGACAACGTCAACTAACAAATCTGCAATATCACATAAGCAATCACGTGGATATTGACAGTCCACTCCCGAGTTGTCTCACAACAGTCAATAGGTAGCTAATCTATCAGCCACACAACTCAAAGATCCACTTCAAAGAACAACCTGCAAATCTATTATCACACTAAAAACTGTAAAGTTGAGATAAACAAGAAGAAAAACCATGTAGACAACATGACTCAAACACCAGATCAGCAATAGATATGATTTGCCAGACACGTCCACACCACAAGCACCTCAGTCTAGGAAACCTACCAACAACAGACACCACTAGAATGCTAAAAGAGTAGACCCATACTAGCACTCCCATGTAGGGAAGACAACTCTCCTCAAGACTAGTCAAACTGCAACTATCTCATTTAAACACACTCCAAAAGCCAGAGTCTGAAAAATAGCAGACAACAGATCCACACAACACAAGTTTTCCTTGACCATGTAAAACCTACAAAACCATAGTGTCTATAAAACACCCATGCATCTCCATCTTCATTTCTCATTTGGACGACTTAGGAGTCTGCACACAACCATCATGGTTAACCAGAATAATGAAAAACATGAAAATACAACATAAACTTCTTAGGAAAGTATACACAAAACCTCCAGAGTCAAAGACATGAATCTGAAACCATGCAATTGCAAGACATATGCACACAAGAACAATAGGTCTATATCAGACCAGTTCCAACACAACATTCATGCATAAGGAACCAAGAGACAACCAGGCTAAAAAGAAGTTATAGACCACCAAGGTCACTTCATAGCCTCCATGCAAACAAAGCACTAGAGAAAATTCCTTCAGTGCTAATTCAAAAAAACTCAGCACAAGCAATAACTCCATGGATGAACAACATCACAAGCAAGTCCATACCGCTAGGGAGCCTCTCACACAAACACCCAATATGAACACCACATTTTTCTACAACTTAGTCATGAACATATCTCATGCCCTTTACATCAGGAACTTTGCTATAGGATAGGAGTCTCAAACCATGTTGCCACAACATGACCAATCTCCAATTATCTCCAATGTCTTTCAAACTGTGTGTTGAATCCAAGAAGCACAAACTTCCACTCATCGAAGGATCAATCACCAACCGATTTCTCTATATTTTCTCAAGCTTGCTAGGCTAAGAAATCAGCACAAGAGAAAACCCAAGACTTCAGCAACCAAGACAAGACTTTGATACCACTGGTTGGTATCATCAAGCCTCAACCTCCCTTAAACCAGCTCTGATACCACTTGTTGGGGATAAGGATTTCATTCTGTCATCAAGATAGTCATCTAAGACAATAGTGCCTTAGTGATTTCAATTCAAAATCACGCCAAAGACACACATTACTGTACCATAAAGTAGAAGCAAGCATAGTCGTATCCCCCATTGATCCTCTAAGAGAAGTGAATGCAAACAAAAGACACATTCAACACAAGCAGATAACCATGAAAAATTTAGCAATATTGACACACATATATACATGGGGAAAACCCTTTTGGGTAAAAAACCCCACCCTCCAAAACACTTAGCTCAGATTGTATTATTCAGTAAAAGGATTACAATACAAAAAATATAGAGCTATGCTCTTCTAGGAGTGTTACATCTTGTCCAATAGGAGAATATAAGTAGGAAGAAAACTAGAACCTTCATGTACTTCCAATGACCTCCATATGTCATTACTACATAGATTTCCTTTAGCTCCTCATAATAGACTATTAGAGCTAGCCTCTTGGCTAGCATAGCCACTCAGTTTCACAGTGGGTTCACATATTTCTCAGCTCTTGAGACGGTCAGAGTTAATGGTTACAATGCATGAGCATACCGTTCAAACTCTCTGCCAACCTCTCGACTCATCTCTACATTGTTCGATGTATTCAACTTATATAGGTCTTACATAACAATCAAGACTCAACCACCCATCATCCTTGACCTTTGCTGCTCTATCCAATCAAGCAAGCAACCAATCTTTCCATATTGCATCGAGCCACCAAGGCAATCAATTCCTTTCCATAATCAGGTTTCATTTCCTATGAGAAGACCGACCTGCAATAACTATCAAATTATTCATTGGTTTTTGGCCAATTAGGCGTTGTCAACCTACCACGTGTCACCCAGTCATTCACTTGTCATGCTGATACTGAGTCCAACTCAGTCAAATTGGCTCTGAGCTTGTAGTCCATTGAGCTCGTTCAACCTGCTCGCGGTATGGTGGTGAGCTTTTCTGAGCTCACCTCACCAACTACCACACTACCATGCCCCTATTGGTCTTGCCTAGCAATGATGCGGTGAGCCATTCGAGCTCATCCCCCAACATCACTAAGCTCATTCATAATAACCATGCCATTCTATTTCCCTCCACATTGAATCTAACTACGACAATGAGGTAACTAGTCTGAGCGACCATTGACGGTCAAACCGCACTACCATGGGGGCCGATAGGCCACCGCATGATAGAGCGGTGATCGTCAGCCAAACCGTTGGTAGTCTTACCACAACCACCACAGTGAGAAAGATCACCGTCTATAATGCTATGGTAACCACTAGAGCCACCATTGGCGGTGTCACTGCGGTGCCACAGTAAGCGTTGGGATACCAGCAGACAAACATACTGTGATCACCACGATCAAGGACTAAATCGTCCGCAGTATGGTGGCAAGGGACGAGATGACGAGGGGTAAAGTGGTAATCGCTACCCTTCCACCATGGTACCATATGTCTAGAACAATACCATCAGGGTAAGGTGGTAACACCGCCCAACACCCGAATAAGGAGGCCCGTGGTATGGCAGTAAAAGCCCGAAATAGAGAGAAAATGCCTAAGTCTTCAAATGGGTCAACCAAAGAGTTGAGGAAAATTTCCCAAAAATGTGCAACTGGCATGTTGCACTCCCATATAATTTTTTTCCTTCCCGATAACTCCCTCATAAATAGAACATCAAAAATTTACTAATGTACCAAACTTCAAGGAGTGTTGCTTTCACTTAATCAGGCTCAAATACTCCAAAAGTTGTAGTCAAAGAAACTCACAACAATCATAATCTCTCCCATTCACTACCATTTTATATGTAGTATGAATTTCTTTAGTAGACATATAATTGCCTCAGTTGGTAAACTATATTATTTGTCCTGTCATAACAATAGCATATCTCACGGCTAAGTTTGTGATAGGTTTAGTGGTCAGAGCACTCCCGTCATATGTGGCCCACTTAGCTTTATGACCACATCATTTTTCACAGCTTTTGACACTAGTATGGGTCCAATGGCTCAAAGACCAACTACCACTTGGATTAATTCCTTGGTGATTACCCCAGTTATGTTTTTACACAAACTTATCATGTATCCTAGTAAGTTCCATCCTAAAAAAATTAGCATCCATCTCATTTGAAAATGTTGGGAACCAATTCCAAACATCTAGCTTCTTCCGCACTAGGTTTTTATATTTAGGTTTTGGGTATGTGCAGGATCATGATGGGCCAAAAAGTGGTAGTATGTAAGCCATATGATGGCCCATGTGGCTGATGAATTTTTTTTTACCCAAAATTGATGAAACAAAAAGGGTTTTTAGAGGAGATTCTCAACTTTCCACTAATATAAATTATGCTTTGCTTCGAATTTAATAAATTATTATTATTCATTTTCTATTAGAATTATGAAAAAAGTCCCAATTGATAGGTTGATTGAAAAACATCTATAACTTTCAA
This sequence comes from Sequoiadendron giganteum, assembly GCA_007115665.2. Lineage (NCBI taxonomy): Eukaryota > Viridiplantae > Streptophyta > Pinopsida > Cupressales > Cupressaceae > Sequoiadendron > Sequoiadendron giganteum. Next base: position 226,318,530 of record CM021100.1, read on the forward strand.
ATGGTATCACATTTTTTGAATCTGAAACTTGTGTCACATTCTATGCTTTGCATACTACAGGTTTAAAAAAATAAAATTGAATTTCATGAATTTTTGACCACGTTAAGGTGGTTAGATAGATGACCTTTTATATTTTTTTAAAGTTGTAATAAAAAAATCATAATTAATTATTTACTTGGAAAAAAATTATTAAAAAATATGCATCACATCGGTCCATGATTCCCCTACTTAAATCTAAAAGCTTATAAAAAAATATTATCATTTTATTGTGGTTAGGGTGGTCAGACAGACACATACTTCTTATTTTTACCCTAGAATTTAAATACTATTGCATTAAAATTTCAAATTTTCACCAAATAGATTTTTTTTTTAAATGAAGGTCTAGTAGTTTAGAAACTACAAACTATTTTCTATAGATTCTATTTTTATATTTTTTTGAAATAATATAGATAACTTATTCAAATTTTTATGTCAAGTTGTCTAACTCTAGTTTTCTATCATTTTATTGCCACTTAAGGGCCTGCTTTTCCATGATGATCCTGCATATACCCTTTTACATAGTGATCATATCCTATCAATTCATCTATCCATTGATCCCTATGTTATTTCTTGTTAGATTATTCTAAGTTTCTATGAATGTATGGTCTAGTGTTTCCACTGGGAATAAAATTATTCAGAATCTATGAGAACGCAGCCACAGGATCCATTTCATAGACTTTCTAGGAATACCTTCTAAATTTAGGTCAGGGTCTCTAAAATACTTCCACAACAATGGGAGTGGCCATTTATTTTCCTCAAAATACTTGTATATGCTTATGAAGAGTTTCTTCAACTAAAACCCACAAAGTTTAGATAACATTAGATACCTTTTCAAGCTTCATTGAGAACTAGGATTTGATATACTCTGAATCACTTTCAAATATCTTTAGTTCACTCTTCTTGTTACCAATTATGTAAATGTGATTTAACTCAAATTAAGTTCTTACTTTAGGGTGTGTGCAAGATCATGATTGGCCAAAAAGTTGCGATATGTAAGTGATATGATGGCCCATATGGCTAACAAATTTATTTTTACCCAAAATTGATGAAATGAAAAGGGTTTTTAAAGGACATTCTTAGCTTTCCACCAATATAGATTATGCTTTACTTTTAATTTAATAAATAATAATTATTCATTTTCTATTTGAATTACGACTAAAGTCCTAATTGATAGGCTGATTGAAAAACATCTACAACTTTCAAACGGTATCACATTTTTTGAACCTAAAACATGTGACACATTCTATGCTTCACACACTATTGGATTAAAAAATTAAAAAATTAATTTCATGAAGTTTTGACCAAGTTAAGGTGGTCAGACATATAGTTTTTTATATTTTTTTAAAAGTTGTAATAAGAAAATGATAATTAATTATTTACTTGGAAAAAAGTTACAAAAAAATATGCATCACATTGAAACATGATTCCTCTACTTGTATCTAAAATATTATAATTTTTTTTATCATTTTATTGTGTTTAGGGTGGTTAGATAGACACCTACTTATTTTTTCCTTGAAATTTAAGTACTACTGCATTGAATTTCAAATTTTCACCAAATATATATATATATATTTTAAATAAACCTAGTAGTTTAGAAACGACATTCAATTTGCTACATATTCTATTCTTACATATTTTTTAAGTAATATAGATAGCTTATTCAAAATTTTACGTCAAGTTTCCTAACTCTGATTTTTTGAATTTTTATTGCCACTTAAGGGATTTTTCTTTCCATGATGATCCTACACATACACTTTATGTCTTATGGATTTTTCCATAATTTTGTATTAAATGCATTCCAACTTCAAAACCTGATAATTTTTTTGTAAAATACAATGCAAAACCTAAAATTCTCCATAATTCTCTAGTTTTATATATTTTCTACTAGAAACATTTTCAACATCTTTAGAATGAATCCTTATGCCATATATCCTCATTTCACTACTTGACGCATCTTATATTGGGGGTTCATAAGATTTATATGTCAATGCTCCCCTAAAACCATTGTTTGATTTAGTTTTTAGAAGAACTTGTATTTTCACCAGATGTAGATATAGATGCATTTAATTCATCCTTCTTCTTAGGTTCTTCATTTTCTTCCAAATTTTCTCTTCGTTTCCATTTTAATCTTAGTAGGATCAATTTTATTCACAATTTCATTCCTTTGATCTGAATTAGCTCTCTTCTCATTTTCACTTCTACAAAATTTTGAAATGTGTCTTGGTTTATTGCAGGTGTAACACATAACATGTTTATCACCAAATAGATTTTCATTTAACCTTGATTTCCTTTGAATAGATTTGCATCTGAAGGTATTGCATGTATAGTAGTAACCTTAAATAGACTAAATCATTCTACCATTATTGAATCTATTCATCATTATCTAACTTCTACACTTAGTAGCTCTATGTTCAAACTTATTTCAACAAAATCATTGTCCAACAAATAATCCAACATTCTGATTCATTCTACTTCTACAATTTGTTGCCTTATGACCAAATTTGTTTCATGAAAATCAAATTCCATTATAATATGGGTACCTTAAACCTTTGATCATTATGTTGTCTAATAGGAATCCTTTTGATATTTCTTTTATGGTTGTTGATCTTCTTTCTAATGTTTTGAGTTGTCCTTTGATTGTCCACCTTGTTAGGAGTCTTATTCACCTTTGAGATTTGTCCTTCTTTAAGTCCCAAACCACTTTTATCCTTAAAAGGTTTTTGGAAAGAAATCAACTCATCAAGCATTGTGGTGATTTATTTGAATTTATCCTCATGAGCTTTTTCCTTTACTAAGTCAAATCTTAGTGTTACCACTTCTTGTTCAAGCTTTGTGCTTTCATCAATTTCTCTTTGGATTTCAAATTTCTGATATTCTTCAATTATTTTCTTTTCTTCCACTTGTAGCTTTAGTCCAGCGATTTCCTCATTTTCCTTTTCCAAATGATCACTTAATTCTTTATGCCTTTCTTTGAATTTCTTGATTTTTCTCTTAATTTTTGGATGCATTCATTTGTTTCTATTAAGTTTTCCTTCAAATAATTTCTCATTTTCACTTTTCTCTAGATCTTCAAGAGCAGCATGGAGTTCCTCAATTGCAAAAATCTATATTCCAAAGGAACAAGATACTTTTTTTTTCATCCATGTATTCAATTTTCAATATCTTTATCAAGTTGTTAGACTTCCTCAGAGGAACCAATCTTTGATACTAATTGTTGAATACATAGAATATTGAGAGTGGAGTGAATTAGTATTCAACTAAACGATTTGATTGCTAACCATCCAATTATTGAAACATATATAACTGCATCTGTAAGTAAAAACATGAAAGGGATAATGGGTATGTGCAGGATCATCATGGAAAAAATAGGCCCTTAAGTGGCAAAAAATTCAAAATAATCAGAGTTAGGCAACTTGACATAAAAATTAGAATAAGTTCTTTCAAAAATATGTAAGAATAGAATTTGTAGAAATTGAATGTAGTTTCTAAATTACTAGGTTTATTTACAAAAAAAAAAAATCTATTTGGCGAAAATTTGAAATATCAATATAGTAGTACTTAAATTTCAGGGGAAAAATAAGAAGTAGGTGTTTGTCTGACCACCCTAACCACATTAAAATGATAATATTTTTTTATAATATTTTAGATATAAGTAGAGGACTCATGTCCCGATGTGATGCATATGTTTTTATAATTCTTTTCCAAGTAAATAATTAATTATATTTTTTTATGATAACTTTAAAAAAATATAAAGACCCATATGTCTTACCACCTTAACTTAGTCAAAAATTCATGAAATTCAATTTTTTGTTTTTTAATCTTTTAGTACATGAAGCATATAATGTGATGCATTTTTTGGATTAAAAAAATATGATATTGTTTGAAAGCTATAGATGTTTTTCAATCAACCTAAAAATCAGGACTTTAGTCATAATTCAATAGAAAATGAATAATAATTATTCATTAAATTCAAAGTAAAGCATAATTTATATTGGTGGAAAGATGAGAATCTCCTTTAAAAACTGTTTGTGTTTCATCAATTGTGGGTTAAAAAAAATTCGTCTACCACATACCCATCATATTGCAACTTTTTGGCCCATCATGATCTTGCACATACCCTAATAGCATCACACAACTCATAGACACCAATATTTTCATGTGGAAAAATAAAAATGGGAAAAACTATGGTGAGGATTAACTCACAATATATTATAACCAGTAATAAAATATAACAGGGTGTAGCATTAGAATAAATCTGTGATAAGATCTGCAACTAGAACGAACAATTGTTAATCCTAATCTAAATCAAAACTAATTTAAAATTCTAACAATAAAGAACGAATATGAAAGCATGATAAAAGCTAAACAAACTCAATTGATCTCACCGAATATGCATTCATCCCTTCGAATTATCTCCATTGCTCTTCTCCATTTTGCCTATTTAGTATTCTTGCCCTCAGATTTATGTGTTTGAATGTAGGTATAGCTGTGTTGAATGTCTAAGCAAAATATCGAAGAATGGTCTCTTCTCAAAAGTATGTGATTTCGGGAGGAGGAATAATGATTATGACATGCCATTTTATAGATTTTGTGTTTTCAAATGATCAGCTCAGATTCACAGAGAGATCAATGGATGATATTGATGAATGCCATGTGATGTGAGTTATGTCTCAAATAGAACGTGAGTTAGAACATGAGTCAGGAAAGACTAAAAATAGAACAAGATCTTAATCTTAAGTTAAGAATCTTCGAAAATAGAAGAAATAGATTTTGAATGTCAAAAACAAAGTCAGAAGTCGAAGATGAGGAATTCAAATTCATAATTAAATTAATTAATTAAATAAAAGATATTTAATTAATAAATGCATACATGCATATGAGTTAGAACTAGTTAATCGACTAGTTGTGACAGAGAGTCTTCCTGCAGAGATGATCAATAGTTGAATTCAGAGATAACTAAAGAACTAAAAATAGATCTCAAGTTAGAAGGTAAGTGGACGATTAGATAACTGAATGATAGAGGAATGCGACATAAATAATTAAATATGAATTAAATGTTAATTTAATTCAACATTCAAAAATAGAAGATTTAATTAAATAAATAAAGATAATTTATTTAATTTGACTTTCGAAAAGGGTGGAATTGAATAATTAAATAATAAATATTTAATTATAGTTGACATATGATAAAAAGAGGGTTTAATTAAATAATACATATTTAATTAAGAAGGAAGAATTAATTAGCTAGGGACATAATTAAACAAATATGATTTATTTAATTATCCAAGTTGAATAAAGGTCATTTATGAATTAATGAATTAATTAAAAAGGTATACTTAATTAATAGAGGAAATATGTGTTAGAAAGGGTAATTAAATAATTAACATTATTTAATCATGACCATGGACTATAGAAAATTATGTCGAATGTGGTGTTCGTAGGCCTAGACCAAATTTAGGTATCTATAGTTTTCCCCTCTTTGATACAATGTTGGTACGACATTGTCTCAAAGAAAGTATGCCCCGATGATGCCCCACCATGAAACAAGGTAAGGTATGCCCCCTCAGGAAAATTGACATTTTTTGAAAAGTTTCAAAACAATCAGGAAAAATTCCCGATAAGTCAAGATGAGAGTTAGAAATGGTTTGGAGTTGACGGAATTGAATTTGGAGTTGTTTCGGACGAATACGGGTTGTTTGAAGTTGAAAGGCTAAGCGGCCAATAGAGAAGGGCTAAAGAAATGCCATTTTTAACCCACCTATAAATAGGAATTAGGGCTAAAATGAATTCATTTGCACCCGAAGGAGATAGAAAAAGAGGAGTTTTTGCTCTGACTGACTGACGAAATGGCGCCTATTTCGTACACCAGGCATCGAGGATATCAGATCTGGACCTTCAGGAGGCTAGTTGACGCAGGACCACCAGTATGTACCCGAAAATGAGCTTGTAAAAGTTATTTTTGCATGCAATGCCTCATAAATGATGCATATGCCGTCGTATTCGTCGTATCTAGCTGCGAAACGACGCATTTGCAAAAACACGCTAAGGCTAGTTTAGGCTGATTAGAGAATGACCGCATGTGGAACATTAAGCAACGCATGTGTAGTTGTGCAATGCATATGCATTAGGGGTAGATGCAGGTGTATATGTGAACCACATATGCATTTGTGAGACGCATATGTTGTAGATTGTAGACTGAGGAAAAATGCACCTTATTTGAAACAATGCACTTCATGTGGTTTAGTGAACCACATGTGCAGTAGTTGGAAATGGTGTGTGGAAAGTATGCGATGCAAATTTGATGTGCACCACATGTGAGGCTCTATGCAACGCATTTGAAAAAATTGCACCGCATCTGTAAAAGTGATCCGCATTTGACTTGTAAAATTTTTGAAAAAATTTTCCAAGGAAATTTTTCAAAATGCTGACACCATGGTTAAATTGAAGGTGGTGATAGATCCTATCTACACATGGGAGTCACGACTAGACACATTTGACCTAAGAGACAGGTTGAGCTCTACAAAGATTCGACTTCTATGGAGGCTAGGCTTACATCACTATTTGTCGATGCATGCCATTCTAGAAAATAGGGGGATGCTGATGGCATTCAGAGACATCATCATTTCATTTACCGACTGGGGAAGCCACTGTCACATTGGAGGATGTTTATAGGATTTTGAGATTGCCTATTAGAGGTGAGCGGGTTATGTAGGATACCCAGCGAGGATTGATGGCATTAGCACGATTTTATCAGGTGGATGACATCAATAGGATCAAGATTGAGCATTATGAGATTAGATGGCTAGTCCTAGCAGACAGATACAATTGGATCGACTGTATCTTATGTACCTTGATTAGAGCTATAGTTCTTCTTGACAGACAGGGTCACAGATTTCCAGTGGGATGGGGAGCTATGCTGGTCAGCATGTTGGAGAGTGAGACTAGATATGCATGGGGTCCATGTCTCCTTGGGATGTTCTTCCATTTACATGACATCACCTATAGAGATGCACAGTCATTGAGTTGTGGGATGAAACTATTGATGGTATGGGGTTGGGAGAGGATAGTTGTCTTCCGTCCTCTAGTTATAGTAGAGAGAGAGGAGAGACACCCATATGTGTTTCAATATATTGGACATATTACATAGACCCATGTGGGTGACATAGGATACTGGCGAAATGCCTTGGATATTCTTGATCAGTTCACATGGAGACCTTACATGGATTGTGAGGAGTGGGTGGATGAGGATGTACATTTGCCATTATGTCGATAGACACAGTATCTCATTGGGAGGACTGTTTCGAGTGTTCATATTATTGAGCGAAATTTGCCAGATAAAGTTCTGAGATAGTTCCGGGAGGTTCAAGATGAGCCTTGAAGTAGAGCAGAGTTTGCTCGATCATCGAGAGAGGTTCCATGGTGGGGACCCATGATTCTAGTGGCTACAACGAAGATAGAGATACAGGCACTTCAGCCAGTATAGTGGGGATGGAGAGGTGGATTAGCAGATCCAGGGACCACGGCTGCTTACGAGGCATGGTGGGTAGTGCATCACCCGATTCCTTATATAGATCCTGATCAGCCAACACCAGTTGAGAGACGAGGCACAGGGCCTAGAGGATGTCGGAGAGGTGGAGGTGCTAGAGTGGGTAGAGTTGGTGGTAGAGGTGATGGAGATGACGGCAGAGGCAGAGGTAGAGGTAGGAGATGAGGATGGAGAGGACGTAGAGGGGGTCAGGCAGGTGGACATGCACCTATACAAGAGGTAGTAGCAGTTGATGTACCGATGATAGACATTGGAGGTAGAGTGGATGTACCGACTGGGGGTGAGCACGTTGCAATGGAGGTAGTGGTTGAGGAGCGTGTAGAGGTAGATGTTGGAGTAGAGGATGTTGTAAAGGATTATGATGCAGACATGGCCTCAGATCCTCTTGGTGTGTTAGCAGGATACATAGAGGATGATGTTGAGGATGATGTTGAGGAGGCATCGATGGAGGAGCAGGAGAGAGAGCTCAAAAATTGGATAGTGGAGGGGAGACGGCATGAGGATGCTCCTAGAGATAGTGATAGGTAGGATTTGGAGGAGAGACTCAGACTTATGACTGTAGAGTTTGTGGTGATGAGACTAGAGAGAGATAGTGCCTTCACAGAGAGAGACAGTGCCTATACAGAGAGGGACAGTGCATATACTGAGAGGGACAGTGTGCGTATAAAGAGAGGCAGTGCTCTCATTGAGAGAGACCGGGCTATAGCTTAGATACATGAGATAGAGCAGCAGTTTGTAGAGGTTAGACGCCTTTGTAGTGGGTCCTCATCTAATGGCATGGTACGAGAGTTGGTCAAATTGGTGGAGAGAGCCACTTATTACAAGGATTTATATGAGGCCACAGTGCTAGCAGAGAGACGACCTCCTACATTTTTGGAGGTGCGCAGTTAGAGCAGAGGTCATAGTCGGAGTCAGGACACAGAGCACTGAGGGGGTGATAGGACCATCAAGGACAGGTCCATATGATAGGCCTTCCACCTCACAGAGGCCACCTTCGGGTCTCTTCCCACCACCATCACCACGTGACAATAGGGGTAGTGGGACATGATGACAGGGATTCAGATACTTGTGGACATTTGTATTTTTGATCAGAGAGCCTACGAGCTCACGTTTTATTTATGGTTACATTTGTACATTGTACTGTGACACATTATTTTTTTTTGAGATATATATATATGATTTTGGTGGCTTCTACATGATATGCAGTTCTATGTTATGGATGATGCTTTATTTGTACATGATTATGTTTCCTAAATGATGTATGTACATGTGTTATGAATGAATGTTTCTATATGTTTATGAGTTATGCATTGAATGATGATGTTATGGATGCCTTATTTTACTTATGATAATGGATGCGATGTTCTACATTATGCTTATATGTGATGGTAATATGTACATGCAAAGTTTACATGATTTATGTTATGACGATGCAATGCTTATTATGTAATGATGTGAAATGCAATGAAAATGCAATGCAACTATATGAAATGTTTATTAAATGGATGCAAATGCAAATGACCTAATGTTTTTTTTTTTTTTTATATTGTGTCACAGGATTTTATCTTGATGTCAAAGAAGAGAAATGTTAGGATGATAATGAATTCAGAATATTAGTAAGAAATAATTAATGTTGGTGTTTGATTGAGAAAATGAGATAATGATGGTTGATTGATTGAGAAAAAGATATAACCTTCAATATATTGCCAAATACGCTATACTTGCTTTGTTATCATCATTGGGCGGGACATTACATAGATGGATAGTACACACTATGATATGAGATAGACCATAGTGTACAAAGTTATCCACCTGTGAAAAATAGACAGCCATAGACAAGGAGTGTCTTAACTCAGACTAAGGACAAGATGCCCCATTCGTTTGGTCAGGAAAAACCACAGACAATAGACAAATAAAAGACGGGTCATGAGACGCCATCGCTCCTCTAGATCGTTGATAGGACATCCTTGAGGAAACTAGTAACATGACTCAAAAACCAATGTTAAAAAGATAGTTGATAGACAACAGCCAAAGAAAAAGAATCCTAAGACATCGTTGCTTCTATAAATCCTTCAAGGGACATCCTTGAGAAAGCTAGTAATAGGATCTTGCACAAATTGATAAAAGGATAAGACAAAATAAGATATAAAGTAATAAAGCCAAATAAATGTTTTCGCCAAAACTTGATCTTGTGGGATTATTTGATGTTGATGTTTGACATAGCGTAATGTGAGAGAATGACACATACCGCATAAGATGTTGAGTCTGGTTTCAATTTGGTGACTTCTGTATAAGGCATGACAAAGCCTATGTAGGAGTTGAGAAAATACAACTTCACAAACCTCGAAGATCACCTGCATGCAAATAACCCATCACAAAAGAAGAGATGGAGACAAACAAGCAAGGGTTCTCTGAAAACTGAAAATTTATATATCAGAGAGAATGAGAGAATGAATTGATATGAAATACAATGGGATCAATCCTTATAAAAAGGAGATCATGCAAACCATAATAAAACCCTAATAGAAGCCCTAATAGGATAACATTTAATAATTAATATAATTATTAAATGTCACATTATGCAAACTAATGTGAAATGTTAAGAAGGAAATAAAGGTAACTTAATCAACATAATTAAGTTAAAAACTTTACTCTAGCACCCCCCTTTAAGATGAGCAACAGTGCAGCTACTAACAAATGAAAAAAAACAAAGCTAACTACAATGCAAGAAGACAAACATGGGTGCCGACAACTAGGCCAGATCAGGTACCCAAATACAACCAAATCTCTATAAAATGGAGAAATAGAGAAAACCTCATGGGAAAAAACTATACTCCAAAAAAAGAAGAAGAAAGCCAAGAAGAAGAACATCACTGAAGTAGAAGAAGCTGCAAAAAACTGTCGAAAGATGACTGCTATGGTGCTAAAGAACCTCCACTGAAGATGGAAGATCCCTTCCAAGGCGAAACCAAGGAAGAATTAGCACGAACAATATAATAACCCCCCCATAATGTTGAACTGGGAGAGCCTGAAAAATCCACTAAAATGGTGTGAAACACCCTGTAGTGCATGAAGAAGAAGATACATCTGAAAGTGCACAAGATAGCACCTGCAACTGAAAAAGTGGTGTGCAAAACAAAGCACACATGTATGAGGCTGGAATCATATGGATCCATGGTCATCATGGAGGGACACTCACCGAACAAAGATGTGATGGAAAACAAAGGCAAACTACACAACCCCCCATGGTATGGATTCAATGTCATCGTGGAGGGATACTCACTGGACAAAGATGTGATGGAAAAACAAAGGTAAACTACACAACCTCTCATGACACTTTATAATATCAGTGCGAGTACAAAATATGACACAACCTTATGTGCAAAATCCCCAAAAATACATGTACAATAGTGTGACACTTTATTTCAGTGCATTTACATAAAATATATTGCTTAGAAATGATGCTCAAAATTGCCCTCAAAGGACAAAATGATGGAAATACATGAAGGACAACCACAAAATTGGCTGTAGAATGCACCAACAGAAAAATGAAGTGATGAGACCCACAACACTGGAAAGTTGATAGAACTAGCTTTCTGAGAACATGCAAAACATGGATAAATTAAGGACAAAATACAAACTTATTGTATGAAAACAAAAAAAAGTGCATGCACAAACCAATGTTCACATCTATCTCCATGATGAAAAATAACCTCAAATTTGTGTAGATGACGAAATCTCAAAAAATGGCCTACACCACTATGAAGTGCTTGAAACTAGCTTTTCGTCAATAACTCATTTGCCAAAAGTGGACACCATGGCCAAAAGTTATGAATTTTTCAAAAACTGAATTTAGCTTGCAGGAAACAAAATTTCTAGCAAAAAACATTTATTTCTAAATCGATTTCTAGAAAATATACTTAGTGTTTCTAGACAAAAATAAAAACCCATAAATATTTTGATGCTAGAAACAAAACCCAAAATCGTTTCTTGATCCAACAAGCAGAATATGAGAAAATGATTTTTTTTTACTTTCAGCCAGGAGAAAAATGATGCACACCATTTTTTCAATAGTGATTTTCTTCAGATCTATGCAAGATATGCAAAATCTAAAAGATACCCAGTTCAAATTTCAACGCTGGCTACAAAACCCAGAAATCATTTATCCTGCAAATGAGTGAAAACTAAATTTTTGAAGCAAAAATGATGATGACTCCAATAAAAAATGGCTTGCAACAAACCCTTGTAGCTCCAAAAATCTTCAAAACAAGAACATGAAGCAGTAGGTGTGGAGCTCTAATACCATGTAGAAGTAAAGCTCTGATACCATGTAGGAGTTGAGAAAATACAACTTCACAAACCCCGAAGATCACCTGCATGCAAATAACCTGTCACAAAAGAAGAGATGGAGACAAACAAGCAAGGGTTCTCTGAAAACTGAACATGTATATATCAGAGAGAATGAGAGAATGAATTGATATGAAATACAATGGGATCAATCCTTATAAAAAGGAGATCATGCAAACCCCAATAAAATCCTAATAGGAAAAACCCTAATAGAAGCCCTAATAGGATAACATTTAATAATTAATATAATTATTAAATGTCACATTATGCAAACTAATGTGAAATCTTAAAAAAGGAATAAAAGTAACTTAATCAACATAATTAAGTTAAAACCTTTACTCTAACAACCTGGTTTCAGTAAGACATGTGTCATATAGGATGTTGGAGTCTAATGACGTTGAAGTGACAAGCCACATGAGACTATGACAATTTGATGACGTCTATTGACAAGAAAGACATATCTTGCGTAAGACATAGGTTGATTGCTCTGACAATGTGTTTGATATTGACTTGATGACAATTTGAGATGTTTTTCCTTGTTAATGCATGACTTGTTTGGATTCCTTGAGTGATAACTGTGTGTGTCTTTGTGTGTTGACCGTGTATGACATGAGATGTTACCTTAAACTATGATATGCAACTTGTGTGATAGTGATTGTGAATGAACCCTATTGGACTGACCTAGTGTGGTCTAGGAGCTCATCAATTGATTAGCCTTGCCTATGTTGTACACACAGAGACCTCATAGTTCGACATGACCAATGACTTTGTATATACAAAGCGTCATGATTTTAAATGTGTGTGATACATGACAAACCTAGACCGATAGATTTAATGCCTCTGGGGCACATCGGTTGATGGCCTTGCCTATGTCCCAGTTGCAGAGGCAATGTAGTTCGACTATGTCTACGACTGACTTAACATGATCGAATTGACATGATTGACTTGACATAATTGACTTGAAATCACTCACTTGACATGATTGACTTGACTCTATTTTTGGGATTTTCTGACATTTTTTTTATTTGTTTGGATTTTTGGAGATTTCTAATATTTTTCGGATTTTTAGGACATTTTCGATGGTGTGACGTTATGTGCAAAGAGTTAGGGCATAGGACAAGGATTTTCCCCCAATCGAGAATATGATTTGGAAGATGGAGTGGGTAATATGATGGAATGGACATTTAGATGTCAATTGTTCCAAATGATGGTAGACAGAAGAGCAAGCTTGACTACACATGGCGCCTGTTTGCCAGGTTTTCACCAAGGTACTTATCTAGAGCGCCACCAAAGCGGTTTTCACTAATGGACGGCTTTATTTCTCTTTACCTTTTTTTTTTTCTCAATTTTTTTGGTGTTACAAAGACGCCTATTTGCCAGGTTTTCATCAAGGTAACCATTTTTTTTGTTTTTTCATTTTTTTGTATATTTTCAGATTAAGACACAGATTCTCAAAGACTTAAGCATAGAACCTCTTTAGATGTAGACTGTTGATAGGGTACAAAAGAGGTTCTCCTTCAGGAGTAGAGAGTTGGTACGCTCCTGATCCAAAGGCTTCTATGACAATATATGGCCCCAACCAGTTAGGTTCAAACTTTCTTGGTTTCTCGTGTTTAGCTTGGTTCTTAGGATTCTCCATTAATACCAGGTCACCAATGTCGAAGTGTCTATTGAGAACCTTCCTATTGTAACTACGACAAAGATGATTCTGATATGCTTGTAAATGATCTAATGCTTTCTATCTTCATTCATCCAGCAATTCTAGCTCTTGTAACCTAGAGACATGGTATTCTTCATCGTCGATATGACCCTTCAAGGATAGTCGTAGAGAAGGTATTTCAACCCCAATAGGTAAGATAGATTCAGACCCAAATATGAGGGCATATGGGGTGGCGCCAGTCGGAGTACAGATGCTTGTGCGATAAGCCCATAAGGCAGGATTAAGCTGTAGGTGCCAGTCACGACCAACATCATTGGCAGTCTTCTTAAAGATTCTAAAAATAGTCTTATTAGATTCCTTAGCTTGGCCATTACCTTGTGGGTAATATGGGGTGGAGAAATGGTGTTTGATGTGGAATTCTTCACATAAATGGTGTACTTCTTGGTTCTTGAATGGGCGGCCATTATCTATGATTATGGATTGAGGTACACCATACCGACAAATGATATAGTTTAAGATAAACATAGATATTTGTGTGCCGGTTATGTATGTCATGGGGATGGCTTTGATCCATTTTGTGAAGTATTCAGTGGCGGTGATGATGAATTTGTGACCATTGGATGATGAAGGGTGTATCTGACCTATGAGGTCAAGTCCCCATTGGGCGAAGGGCCATGGTGAAGTAATTGGATGAAGCTCCTGCATTGGCGCTCTTATCAAGTCTCCATGTATTTGACATTGTCTACATTTCTTTACAAAGACGTATGAGTCTTTCTCCATTGTAGGACAATAGTAACCTAGTCTCATAATCTTATGGGCTAGAGTGGGACCACTCGAATGAGATCCGCATATACCCTCGTGTACCACTCGCAAATTTGTTTGTGCTTCCTCAACATTGAGACATCTCATTAGGGCGTTATCTAAAGTACGTCTATATAGGGTTTCTCCAATGATGGTGTACTTAGCTGCCTTTCGAATGAAGGTTTGACATTGGTTATTGGACAAGTCTTGAGGTAGGGTTTGGTTAGTGAGGTAATCGAATGTCTTTATACCAAGGAGACATAGGACCAACAATGGTACACACTATCACAGTATCAAGGACATCATAAGCGGGGATCAAAATTTGTTCAACTAGAAACTCGAACTTAGGCACATTACTTGGAATATCCAACAAAGAACCCACAGTTGCCATTGCATCTGCAGCTCTATTTTGGATACGTGGTATTTGTTGAAAAGTTATGTCATTGAAGTATTGTTTGAAACTATCAGCCATCCTCTTGTAAGGTGCAAGCTTCTCATCTTTAGTCTCGTAATCATCATTTACCTATCGGATTACCAGTTGAGAGTTGCCAAAGACATGTAGACTCTTAATGTTCCATTGAGTTACCATTTTTAAACCTGTCACCAAGGCTTCATATTCTACTATATTTTTGGTACAAGGGAATGCAATCCTGAATGATTTAGGAATGGTATCACCTTGAGGTGTGACAAATAAGATACCAGCCCCTGAACCATGATTTGTATGTGATCCATCAATGTATAGTTTCCATTTGGTTTTAACGTCAATGTTGAAAATAAATTCATCTAGAAAATTTGCCACTAAGGGATGGTTTGCCTTTATAGGTGCATCAACTAGTTGATTTGCAATCACCTGTACTTTTATTGCCTTCCTTTAGACATACTAAATGTCATACTCGCTAAGAATCATAACCCATTTAGCCAATCAGCCTATTAAAGCTGCCTTACTTAGGAGGTATTTAAGTGGATCAATTTTTGCAATCAACATGGTTTGTCGATTGAGCATGTAGTGCCAAATATTTTGGGTAGCAATGACTACCACAAGATAGGCACATTCTATGTTGTTGTAATTCAATTCATAGCCCAATAAGGTTCAACTAATATAATAAACGGCTCTCTCACGACCTTGATCATTGTGTTGTGCGAGAAGAGCCCCTAATACCAACTGAGTTGCTGAGATGTAAAGTATCAATGGTTCTCCCTTTGTAGGTGGCATTAGGACTGGTGGAGTAAGCAAATAGTCCTTGATTTGTTGGAAGGCCTCTTGAGATTTAGGTGTCCACACAAATGGCACTCCTTTCTTGATTAAATGCTGAAATGGATGTATTTTATCCACTAGTTGTACTATGAAACGCCTAATGGACGTAATCTCCCTTGTAGTGTTATGAGTTGACCAATGCTGGTTGGAGGAGGCATTTCTATGATAGCTCTTACCTTCTCTAGATCTACTTCAATGCCTCTGTGAGAGATGATATACCCTAACAGCTTCCTTGATTTCACTCCAAAGACACACTTCTTCAGATTTAGCCTGACATTGTAAATTTCTAGCCTCTGGAATATCTTGTCTAACACCTTCAAATGATCTTCCCTTGTTTCTGACTTGGCTATTATATCATCTACATAATCTTCCATGAATTTATGTACAAAATCATGAAAAATCATAGTCATTGCTCGTTAGCAAGTGGCTCCTACATTCTTAAGGCCAAACGACATAACATTCCAACAATATGTGCCCCATGGAAACATGAAAGTTGTTTTATGTTGATCTTCAGGTGCTATTTTTATCTGGTTGTATCCAGAGAAACCATCCATAAGGGATAGTATCTCATATCCTGCAGTAAGGTCTACTATCATGTCGATATTTGGCAAAGGGAAGTCATCTTTATGGCATGCCTTGTTGATGTCCCTAAAGTCAGTGCAAATAGGAATGCCCCTAGTTGGCTTAGCCACTGGTACCAGATTTGATATCCAATTTGCATAGTCTATTGTCCTTATGAATCCTACATCCAGAAGTTTCTTAAGTTCTACCTTGACCAATAGAGCAATTTGTAGATGCATCTTCCTTAGTTTCTATTTGATTGGTTTGATACCTAGCTGTAGTGGTAAATGATGCAATATTAGGTCTGGATCCAGCCCAGGCATGTTAGCATACGACCATGCAAAGTTTACCTATCTCTTTTTGAAGAAGTCCTTGAACTCATGTTGTTCTATTTTTGTTAAAGAAGCCGCAAAATATACTATCTATGGATTCTCTTTTGTTCCTATGTTGACTACAACAACCTCTTCTACTAGCATGGGTGACTTTTCTTGTCCAATGGGGAGAATATGTAAACCTCTATCCTCGGGTGCCTCAGAGAGGTTTTCACTCTTGGATACATCCTTTATTTTGACTTTTTCTTCGTCCAAAGGTGGCTTTCGATTTCCACCTAGGGACTCATCATTTTTATTTTCATTTTCATTTTTGCGACTAGAGGTATAAATAGACTCCCAAAAATATGCTTTATCGTCCAAGTCTATGGTAAAACTTGCCTTATGATCCCCTCTAGGTATGCCTTCTCTAAGTCCCATGAACTCAACAATTGCTTCGTCATTCTCCAATGTATCTATGATAGGTGTACCTTGTTGATCCTAGTCAATAAGTTCGGGATATACAAGGGGCATGTTATCATTAGAGTTTATAAGGGTAGTTGCTGACAAGGTGAATATGGAATGGTTGACATGGTCGTAGAAATTTTGGACCAACTCCTTCTTATTCTTCCTCCTAGGGGTAGGTATATTCTATTGTGGGAAAATGGTGAGGGCAGATTCATTAGAAGATGGTGTGTCAGGTGCCCAAGATGCAAGTTCAAGGGTTTCCCAATAATAGTTCTCTTGTCATTCTGCTTTGGACAAGTGTTTCTTAGGACGAGGACTAGATTATTTCGGTACAGGTTTCACATTGAGGTCCAACTCTCCAAATAAGGCATCTATGTTTATTGTACTAGTAGATGAGAGGGACTCCCATTCGCCATTGCTTGAGTAAGGGGATTCATCATAGACTGGAGGTTTGTCATAAACTAGAGGTTTATCATAAACTAGGGGTTTGTCATAAACAAGGGGAAGTGTTTCATGAGATGTCTCGATGTCTGGGTAATCATTCACATCCTCTTGAAATGATGATGAAGTACTAGGAAACCCAATTCTAAGTGGTTGACACCCTAGCCCTAGATATTTCGGTTGTGGGTAGACAGTAATCGGTTTTGTCCTTCCATTTTGATACAGTCCTAAACCACTATGCTCATCATAGCCTTCCTTTTGCATTATCTTAAATCCTTTTCCATATTGGTTCTTGGCTATTTGAATAGACAGGGAGGGGTATTCATGTTCTTCTTGATACAACCAAGAATCAACTTGATCCACAATTTCTTCACTTAACTCTCCCCATTTTGTCAATGTCGTTGTAGGGGGAACATGAAATATAACCATTGACTGTCTTCTATCCGCCATGGGTAGGCCATATGCCTTAGGTGGAATCAGTTCAGTAACACAGTATGATGCCTTTATATTATATTTGCCACAACCCTTGTCTTGGATCTCAAGTTTTGGAGTGGATGATGGTGGTTTGAATGAAATAGACTTAGTGAGACGCGATGGGTCAATGTATTGGGATAGAGTGGATGATGATGCCTATTGATTAATAGGTACTTGTCATTGTGGAGGGTCCCTTAGGCTTGTACAATACTGGAAAGGATCTGGATCACCATCAATGGTGATCTCTGTGGCATTATAGGGGAACTTGAGACATTGGTGGTATGTTGAAGGTACAACTTTCGTTACATGTATGCAAGGTCTACCTAACAACAGGTTGTACGGAAGGGTGAGATCCAAGACTTGGAAGCTGGTGTTCATGATTGCTAGGCCAATTCGGATAGGGAGTGTGACAACTCCTTTAGATGATCTTTCCTCATCATCGTAAGACTTGATGACTATACTCTTAGAGGTATCTACACAGTCTTCCGAGAATCCTAATAACTTAATCAATTTAAGGGTACACAGGTTCAAACCTGCTCCTTTGTCTACCAAGACTCATCGAACTTTGTTGTGATGGACTAAGACTTCAAGATGTAAGGGGTCATCATGATCTGTCTTTTCAGTTGAGTAATCCTGTTGGGAAAATGTAGCATGATGCGAATTGGTCAAATATCCCACCATCTGTTCGAAATGATTGACATCTAAGTATGTAGGAACAGTTGTGTTCTGTTGAGCTTTGTCAAGAATGGATTGATGCTGAAGTGATAAGGTCAACAATTCCAAGATAGATATTTGCATGGGGGTTTTACTCAATTGATCGAGAAGGTTCTACTTGAACTTGGAATTTTGTATAGATGGCTTAGAAGAAGGACCTGGAATAGTAATCTTAGTTCTACGTGTGTTTACATTACTTTCTAGGTGCTTCTTAATAGTGAAAGTATTGACATTCTCATTTGTGGCTCGGAGGTGGTTTATGATCGTTCCTTTACCATAGTCATACTTGGTATTGTTATAGTTGGCCGATGGATTATTCTGGGGTCCTGAACTAGAGGCCTTTCCTTTTGTGTGGTCATGTAATGGGTCTGTGAAAACCTTATGATCACTGTTCTTAGTGTTTTTCTACCCACCAACCTCTATGGTTTCATTTTCAACAAAGTCTTGTATGATCTTTAATTGGTGACATTGTTGGAGGTTGTGCCCTTTGATTCGATGATAGTCACAGAAAGCGTTATCGACCCACCATGAAGGTTTGAAATATCCAGGATCATACTGTCTTGGTTCTAAAGGTTTGATAAGATTATGTTTGACCAATTATTTGAAGACTACATCGATTGGTTGTCCTAAAGGTGTAAATTCTCGCGTTCGAAATCTCCTTTGTTGTGGTCTTTGTTGTTGTGAATTTTGGACATAGTGAGCTATTTGATCAGGACTGTTCATCATGTCTGTTCATTGGTTGTATCCTCTAAGGGAGATAACCGGTCCAGTATGTACGTGCTTAGCATCAACTATTTCGTCATTCATGACATTCTTGTTCCTAGACTAGAACTTGTTTCTATCATTCGACATGTTTGGATGTTGGACAATTGGGCTCTTGCCTGGTGCTTTGATTTCGTCTTTGTCAATAAGGCCCTTTTCAAGGATGATCCCCTTTTGTATCAAGTCAATGAATGAAGTGCAATAGTGTACCCATAAGTCACCTCTTAGTTTGGGGTTGATGTTTTTGAGGAAGATAGTGACCTTTTGTTTTTTAGGTATTTCGACGGGACAGCGACTAGCTAAACTTCTTGATCTTTGGAAGAAAGTGTGGAAGGTCTCGCCATCTTCTTGTGTCGTGTGGCACAAGGTTGCTATGGTTACTTCATTGTCTATGTTAAAGGAAAAATGTTTGACAAAATTTTTAGCCAATTCCACCTAGGATTGTATACCGTATGGCAATTTGGAAAACCATTCCAATGCTATACCTATGAGGGTTCGTGGAAATAGGTGCATCAAGTAAGTGGGGTCATACAATATGTCCATGCATGTCATTGATAATTCTCTAATATGTTCTAAAGGATTCTTCCTCCCATTATACTTAGGCAAATTTGGTATAATGTATCCATGGGGGAAAGGTGGCATATAGAGTGCTTTATCGAATGGACATGGACATAGGTCTTGTGCTGATATAGTTTGTTTGCTTGACATAGACATGTCGTCCATCTTTTGTTGTAGAGTCTGCATTTGGTTTTGAAGGATGTCGACTTGTGTCAAGGATATGGTGTTCATGTTATTCGGATCAATGTAGATGTTCTCATACGCCATGTTTTGTGATGGGTTATGATTGGGCGAGGGAATATATCCTGTCAAAATATTTTGATTCGGGATAGGGATATTCCCTATCTGAATGGTTTGATTTGGTATAGGAATTCTTCCTATCTAAATTGTTTGATTTGTTATAGGAATGCTTCTTGTCTGAATTGTCTGACTTGGTATAGGTATATTTCTGCCAACTTTGGTTCTCTTACCGGTCGTGTTGGTGCCAAAGGGGTTGGAGGAAGTTGCTCCTGCAGTGAATTGTAAACCTTGTGTTATGTTAAAAGGAGTTGTGTTTACAATTGATGATGTTTGTGTTGGTATACCTATTGGTATCGTTGTGGTTATTTGGGGAATATAGACAGTAGATGTCACAGTTTGTGTTGGTTGAGTTGACTATGTTGCCAAAGAATGGACATCAAATCTTGGAGGTAGTGTGGCACCTTCTACTAACAATTTTTCTAAGTAGCATTGTGGATCGTTTAGCAAAGACTCATCCATGAAGCATACAAACTCAGGATCTTGAACTGTTGCATCTATGTCTTCTATGTAAATCTGCCCATGTGTGTCCCTAGTGACATGTTTTTCAAGTAAAGACTTGTGTGGGCGTTTGCTTCCTGATGGTTGATTTTCGAACGGATTGATGAATTCATTGGGGTCTTTCAATGCTTTGTGTTTCTTTTCGGACCTTGTTTCAACCATGAAAAATTTGCTCAAAATGGGTAATGCAGACTATATCTAAAAACTGATATGACCTATGTCTATGTTTTTGGATTTTTTTGTTTTTTGGACAATAAGGATGTTGCTAAAGATCTAAGATGACGTATGACAGGACAAACAATATGAAAAATTCTAAGTGGAATAATGATGATAAATGAGTCTAAGACGGGTATAACCTACCACCTATGGAATAAATGCATGCAAAAATTTGTTTTTGACCAAGGAACCTAATTGTATGACAAGGACAGTATGACAAGGTGAATTTTCTAAACTAGACTGCTGAGTTAAAAAGATTCACTAAAATGGGACCAAAGTGACTAGGTTCAATGACTGTGACAAACTGGAACATGAATGTTTCCAAAGATGAGGAAACTTATCGATTGTGTGATATGAAATTTCCTAGGGAGTACCTATATGCATGCAATTTGGGATAACTATGGCTAAGATGTTTATTGTGACTAAGACGTATATGACAACTAATGATGGTAACTAAGACGTATATGACACCTAATGATGCAAGGGATTTAAGAAAAATTAAATAGTTTCTAATCCAAGGTTGATCCTAAGAACCTAAAGCAAGTACTGTTTCGGACTCAACTCCTGATTTTTTATGTTTTTTGTTGATAGGCAAATGTGGTTCACCAAATAGTTCTGGTTTTTCCTCTAACATATGTGGTTTTCCTAATAGTTGTGGTTTTTCCTCTGAGAAATGTGATTTCCTAAGATACATGCGGTTTAAAACTTGTAGATGTGGTTTGCCAGGACACATGCGGTTTACCAGGACATATGCAACTCAGAATATGACAGTTGCGACTCGTGATATGCAGAATGTGGAAAATGAATATCTTGAAAGCCAGATGCAGCGTTTCCCCTAACATATACCACTCACTTTGACACATGCGGTGATTTAACTGACAAATGCGACTCGGTTTTCTGATAGTTGAATTTTTCCCAAAATTTGTTGAATGACTTTGTTTGTTTGATCAATATTTTGATTAATATAGCGAAGAGAAAACACAAAAATCAATATATTTCAGTTTTTTTTTGTGATGAAAGGACTGTTAAGACTCAAGAAACAATTACAACCTAGGCTTTTTGGACATTATTTGCTGGATTCTTACTTGAATTTCTCTTGCTATGGACATTCAAGGCGGATGACTAGTAGCTGGACCCCACTGGCTCCCCTCCACGACACTCACTCATACGAGGCATCCAAGCTACTATACCCATGAAACACCCATGGCATACATGTCACCTCAACATAAGAACCATAAATTTTTAAGATGGCTTCATAGGTTATGCACCTGCTGCACCAACAAATAGATAGGATTTTTGTAACTCTAGAACAATGTGTTTAATAAGAGCATTCCATTTGTGGGACACTATCGAACGTCGCTGATAGTCCATTTTTGTCCATCTTGTCAGAATAGTGCACGTGATTCTTGGGCTTTCCCCAAGAATCCACTTTTATATACTAGCTGGAAGTCGCTTGGCTTTAGTGTGCTACCGGTCTAAGTCATCTTGGGGTGAGTACTTTTTCCCACCAAGACAGGTCCAAATTCTAGAGTTAGCAACCATTTCTCTTACACCCAGGATCGCATGACTGCACAAGGGGAGAGGATACTTCGATGTACTGAATCATAAGGGTTTATAGATACGTGCAAAGCACCAAACAAAGAAGATAGTGGTTCTTTTTAATCCAAATGACAATTTTCTATCTATCAATCAAAAAATTCATCTTAAGCTCCACGATAATTGTCTATCTACCAAAGAAAACTTGCTAAATAAATAAACACATAGGCATTAGGTCCTGCATGCAAATTTATCAGTTGTTTATGGTCTTCACCTTTCATCCTATAGAAAATTGTCTTAGGTTTTTAAATGTCTTCAAAGCTTCATCTTGCAAACATTATGTTATTCCCCCTTAACACAATCGAAATCAACCATTAGCAAAAATCAAAACAACTTCAAAAGCAAAACTGAAAAAAAAAATTACCAGGCAGATGCAATTTTTTGAGCCACAAATGCGATTTGACTGTTGACAGGCAAATGCGGTTCATGATGATGGATGCATCGCTATTTTTTACAGATGCGGCTCATGAGTACAGATGCATTGTTTCCCTTAACAAATGCGGTGCACCATACGGAAAATCTGCAAAAACTAGAAAACAGCAAACGGAAAAATGGAAAAACAGAAAAAAGATGCACAGATTTTGAAGTGTGTTCACGTTGAGTTCACCAAATGTAACATTAGAATAAATCTTTGATAAGATCTGCAACTAGAAAGAACAATTTTTAATCCTAATCTAAATCAAAAGTAATCTAAAAATCTAACAATAAAGAATGAATATGAAAACATGATAAAAGCTAAACAAACTGAATTGATCTCACTAAATATGCATTCATCCCTTCGAATTATCTCCATTGCTCTTCTCCATTTTGCCTTTTTAGTATTCTTGCCCTTAGATTTCTATGTTTGAATGCAAGTATAGTTGTGTTGAATGTCTAAGCAAAATATCAAAGGATGGTCTCTTCTCAAAAGTATGTGATTTTGGGAGGAGGAATAATGATTATGACAGGCTATTTTATAGATTTTGTGTTATTGAACGATCAAATGAGATTGAAAGAGAGATAGACGGATGAGATTGATCAATGTCATGTGATGTGAGTTCTGCTTCAGATAGAACATGAGTTAGAACATGAGTCAGGAAAGACTAAAAATAGAACAAGATCTTAATCTTCAGTTAAGAATCTTTGAAAATAGAAGAAATAGACTTTGAATGTCAAAGACAAATTCAGAACTCGAAGATGAGGAATTTGAATGCATAATCAAATTAATTAATTAAGTAAAAGATATTTAATTAATAAATGCATACATGCATATGAGTTAGAACTAGTTAATTGACTAGTTGTGACAGAGAGTCTTCCTGTAGAGATGATCAATAGTTGAATTCAGAGATAACTAAAGAACTAAAAATAGATCTCAAGTTAGAAGGTAAGTGGACGATTAGATAACTGAATGATAGAGGAATGTGACATAAATAATTAAATATGAATTAAATGTTAATTTAATTCAACATTCGAAAATTGAAGATTTAATTTAATAAATAAAGATAATTTATTTAATTTGACTTTCAAGAAGGGTGGAATTGAATAATTAAATAATAAATATTTAACTATAGTTGAAAAGAGAGTTATAAGAATAATTAAATAAAGATATTTAATTATAGTTGACATATGATAAAAATAGGGTTTAATTAAATAATACATATTTAATTAAGAAGGAAGAATTAATTAGCTAGGGACATAATTAAACAAATATGATTTATTTAATTATCCAAGTTGAATAAAGGTCATTTATGAATTAATGAATTCATTAAAAAGGGATATTTAATTAATAGAGGAAATATCTGTTAGAAATGGTAATTAAATAATTAAAATTATTTAATCATGACCATGGACTATAGAAAATTATGTCGAATGTGGTGTTTGTAGGCCTAGACCAATTTTAGGTATCTACACAGGGCACATTGCTAGGACACACTGTCCTTGAAAGGATCACAACCGAAGTACAAAAGATATGGATTACCACAAAAAAATATAAATATATGGCTTAGTACCCAGAATATGAAATAAATGGAATGCACCTTTTGTGTGATGAGTACAGTTCCAATTAAGCTCTAAAAGATAGAAAAATCTACACTGTATTGTAGGTATACAATAACTATCAACAACTACCAAAGACTTCACACCATCACTTCCTATCATCTCTATCTCCATATATCTATATGTATCTATGTGTGTGCATGTATATATTTTCAATACAATGATGTTTCATATATATACACAATTACATATTCGTACATCAATTAGGTTGGCCTATTTAGAAGTAAGCATACTTAACTCAAAATATAAACTTCTTTGGCTTTCTAAAATAAATATCAAAGACATGATTTAGGTCATCTCGAGCCTTGAAAGGAACTTTTTAAACCTCCATGAAGCGTGCACCACATGTTCAAGTCAACCAGAAAATCATACAAAAAATTGTAATCCGACTTTCTATCTTTTATAACTTTCAACTCATTTGGCCTAAAATGTTGAATTCCTGACCTAAGCTATATCTAATACCCTTGAAAAATATATCAAAAGCATATGAGATGATATTATACTCAGATTGATTCCACACCAAATTAATGGATCAACGTATCATAGAGATAGTTTACCAGATGAGTAGAAAAGTAGTTAACAAACAATGTTGGCATCATTGACAACATATTAGAGGTCTCCTTATTCATTCTTCCAAAACCATAAACTTGTATAGGTTATATCTTTTAAGTTGGAATCAAAATATTAATGGATTTGGAAGTGTTGTGATCATGTTGAACTTACCAATTATAATTTTATTTATTTGCTTCAACTATGTATATCTTGCTATTATATTCAAATTTCATCTCACAGTCAAGAGTAGATGATACTCGTTTCATGGAATGAATACATGGTCTCCCTAGGAGAAGGTTGTATGAAAGAGGTTTTGGAATGATATGGATTGAGGTAGGGAAAACCACAGGTCCAACCTTGATGGGTAATGTGATCATTACTAATGGTTTCCTATTAACATTGTTAAATCCATGAATATTAACATCATTGAGTTGAATAAGATTCTTTTCCACACCAATTTTATCTATGAGATCACTGCTACAAATATTAAGACTAACTCCATTGTCTATGAGAGTGTGCCTAACTGTAGTTTCCTTAATGATCACCTTTATCATTAAGGGCTCATATTTATTTTGGATCTCAAGAGAAGGTAATTCATGTTAATAGAATATTTGATATCATTCTTCTATAATAATTCTTTCCGTATCCTATTGTATGTAGGTAATGTTTGAATCAAATCTCAAAGGGATATATTTACCAAAGTATGATGAATTTTCTCAACAAGATCATACCCTTTACCAATACACTAAGAAATTTTATATGTGTGAGCTATAGTATGATAACTTGGTTGTTGCAACACATTTTACTACAAACATGCCTTGCAAAGTTTAAGATGAAACCTATAGGTTTAGCTGGTCCTATAATGGGATGTGACTTAGGAGCCTCACTAATTAAAGGAGATCCAATTTGTGTGTTCATAACCTCAACTAGGTTAGCTAGATAATCTTCTATTGAGGGGGGCATCTCATGTGAACTCAACATCTTCATCTGTCTTTTTTCTTACTATTTATTGAGGGAAATGTATCAATGATTTCATATTATTTTACTACCATATCTTCCCAAATGGGTAGTGAAATAGAAGAGGTAAAAACATGATTATCATGACACTCAATATTTGGGGCCTCTAACACCAGGATACCTTAATCACAAGTAGGAGAGGTATCAAGAAAAGAAAAACTAAGATGGTTATGATTGTCTATGATTGAATCCTCTTGTACCAAATATTTATGGAAAATCAAGGTGAGATGAAGCCCTCAAGAACTTCATCTAACATGTCAAAGTCATCAATACTAAATGGCTTGGTAAGTATACAAGGTTCTTGTGGAAAGAGATCTAACATGACTAGATTACTATGCAATGTATGAATTTGTGTAATAGTGAAAACTAACTAACCAAATTATCCAGTGATTTATTAAATATAAACATTTTTCCTACATATTTGATGATTTTCAATACTAAAATGCATTTTTTAAATTTTTTTGCAACAAATTAGATAAAAAGATACTTTTCTTGCACATGCAATAACAAATTTCTAGAATTTCAAAACAAACTCCTGAAAGCTAGAAAAAATTGATATTACAAAGACAAAATACTATGAAAAAGTTGTCTAAGACTCCTGTAGAGGGATAGGATCTCCCTAGGGAAAATGAGTCATTGGACAATGTTCTAAAAAGTGAAAATTTGAAGTTTAATGTTGTTGTTTGATGTTTCTTTTTCCACTTGCAAACATATTAAGTAGTGGCTATTTTTCTAGATTTTTCTCAATTTAGCACAATGTAATGCAAGATGCAAGTGTGAAACAAAGGTAAAAATGTTTTGACAAATTTTGAATGAAAATTTCATAAGTAAAATATAATATTTAACTAATTATATGATGTAACAACTTGAAAATGATGATTTAATGTAACTTGAAAATAAACAACATAATATTTTTCAAGTAAAGACAATACAAACTACATGTGAATATATAACAACAAAGGACACTTTTGAATGTAATTTTTTGATTAAATATGCAATACTTATCTAATTTTAAGATACAAAATTATGAAATGAAGATTTGATGCATGTCTAAAATAAAATTATACACTTTTTTTACTTGTTTTGTTAGGTAAAATCAAAGATGCAATATACATGCAATGAAAATTTTATATTTTGACCACTTAGTGAATGAAATATGAATGTAAATCTGATATAAATATGACTCAAGAAACCATAATGCAACCTATGATACAATATGGAATGTAAGTTTTTGATTTTTTATGCTTTCAGAATACAAAATGGAACCCTAAATGAAAAAGGCAAAACAATGCAATGCAAATCTAAACCTACGGTTTGAAGGACTTCAAATTTCAAAAAATTATTTTGTAAGAATGTTGGGTTTAAAAAAATAAAACATAAAATATTGATGGCTCTAAGATTAGTGTCCATAACCTAGGGCCACTTCCACATTTTTATAAATTTTATCAGGACATAGATCACAAGGTGAATTGTTTGACTATCAAGCTTAAATTTGAGCCAATCATACTTGGATATATATACTAAGGGGGATTAGAATGGATTTAAAATATTTTTCAATGGTTAACTTAATGGTCTTATATGTCCTAATATTAAAAATGTAAGATCCCAAAGACTAATACTTGAAATGAATAGTTTACTAGTGGATCTCAGAAGTATAGAGAATAAAAAATATGCTCAAGAAAATTAGTTTTGAGGGTTCTACAAGAACTCATTCTCCCTTGGGTGAATGGGTATTTGTATAGGTCTCCATGCAAACTTTTTGGGTCCTCTAGTACAAAATTTGAGCTTCTATTTTCCCTAAGTCCCACAATCGAAAAGTCAAAAATAAAACCTGTAACCTAGATTCCATGGTTTAACAACAATGATGAAACAAAATATAATAGTGAAAAATTTCTTCTTCAAGACTCCTTCAATCTATAACCTACACATACACAAAGATGAAAAAATTATTTTTCTTATGTGAATGGGAGTTTTCCTTTGTGAAACTCTATGTTTGGTAATTAAACCTTGATATAAAAGTAATGTAAATTGATAAATTAAAGGAATGGTGATTGAAAAAATGCTTGCTACAACTCACCAAACCTTTAATAGCTTCCCTTAGAGGAATTAAGTCAAACAAATCACTCCAAGGAACATGATCTTTCTTTGCTTGATTTTTTGGATACTTGAATGTTTGGATGCTTGAGGATCAGCAATGCATATTAGCCTCCACAAGATGAAAAAAACACACATAATCTTGAACATGATGATAAGATCTTGGATGCTACAACAAATGATTGAAAACCCTTATGTTGAATTCTCTTGACAATAATGTTTCCTCTTCAATTGATCTCTTGATGTCACTTAGATTTTAAATGATAAAAATACTATGCATTTATAGGTGTTTATCTAATTTCTTGAAAATTAGATTCCCAAATTACATAATTGAATATGAAATTTGAATCATTAAAAGACCACCAAAAATATAATAAAAATTCAGTCCTAGGACCTAAGGATGACCCATTCACCCTTGGGTGAATGGGTCATGTCTCATAAGTTCAAGGCACATATTCTTCAATATATTTTAATTATTGGTTACATCAATTAAATACAGGTTCTTATTTTGGAAAAAAATAAAAACAAGGCTTTCAAATCTATAATATAGTAAATTAGAAGTTTAATTAAGTCCAATTAATTAAGGGACCCAAACATAGTGTGAATTATAAAGGTATACAATTTCCTACACTACAAGAAAGTGCCCATGTACACCTTAAATAAAGTAATCTATGCCTTAGATATTGTAATATAGAAAAGTGTATCCTTGACATTTTCACTCATTTGGGCCCTTCTTATGGATTTTGGCCTAATTTTTCCTAGATTTAATGTTGAAATGTGGCCAACACATTCAAATTAGGCCTTGAACACTTGTAAATTAATAAAAACCTAATTTGATGTCCTACAAAGGTGTTGTGAAGTGTTGTAACACATTTTCCCACTTTTCTAGGACCTTCCTATCATAAATCATCTAAACAACCTCCTTTTATCACTTACGAAGCCTTATTTCAAAGTGTTGTAAAGATTTATAACAAAATGTCATACTTTCCTAGGCTTGTCATCAATAAATTGGCCCTTTCATATGTTAAAATGGAAGCTTAATGCACTTATAGGCCCTACTTAAATTTGTTTCAGAAGAAAATATTGTTAAGAAAAATTAATCACACTTTAAATCCTAACAAATGGCAAATTTTCCCTAGTGGTACCAAGTCACCACCTTCGGTGAATTAGTCAAATTAGACTTCAAAATAAAATTTATGTCAATATTCTCAGAGGATATTGTCTTTTAAACCCTAAGGTTGGCCTGTGATGAGGTATATTCAAGAAACAAGGGCATAACATCAATAAATAAAGGGTTTTTCCCCTCATTTTTATTTTCTACATCTTCCAACTCAAGCAATCTATCCTCTCAAGCAAGCATCAAGCATTCAAGCACTCTAAGCACATCAAGCATCAATCCATTGGAGTTGATTACTTGCATATCTTCAAACTTCCATCTGAAGGGTTTGGTGAGTTGTTGCACTTGCATGTTGTTCAATCATTTTTCCCTTTACATTTTATTTCATTATCTGTGCTTTGATTACCAAAAAGGGGTTTGACTAAGGAAAACCCCTATTCTCTAACCCTAACCCCTTTTCCCCTTTTTGCATGTATTCTTTGTAGGTTTTGTATGCAGATTAGTTAATGAGTAAGGTACTAAAAGGTGTCGTCTTTCCATCAAAATCATCCAAATTCAACAAACCCTAAAAGGAGCTTGAATAAAAATTATAAGTCCACATCTGAAGATTTGGATCCGAGTCTCTATTAGAAATAGAAGTAGAATTTAATAGCTATAGATTTGAATCTCGAGATTATTTAAAGCTACAGGTGGACTAAGTCACCATCATTAGAGAATTAGTCCCACTGTCAGGCCTAAAAAGTGATCTCTATAGTTCTGGACACCCATTTCCTTGAAACTTATTCCGAGGAATTTTCCTCGAAGCAGGACTAAGTCACCCAACTTTGTGTAAGTGTCCAAGTGGCCTTCAATAGAAAATTCTAGAAGATTTGAGAGCTCCTCTCCATCAAGCTTCAGTTTCCTGGTGCACCCCTTCTGTTCTATTAATTTTTTTTATAGTTTTCTTTTATTTTACGTCATTTTATATAGTGTTTCAAATACACTTGCCTTACATTAGTTTGCATTCAAATAGTTAGTTCATTACACTAGTCTACAACACTTAGATACATTAAAATCATAGACATTAGCACTTAATATTGAATGAACCCCCTATGTTTTGGGTGCGAAATAACTCTCTTCTTTTAGGTGAAAACCCTAGAAGTGTTGGAGAACCCTCTTTCCCTCAAAATATATAGTTCATTTTGGTGAACCCACCTTTAGAAAAAAATTAAATTCTAGTTTCAAGTGCATTTTCATCTTAGGAAAATCTTGCATTCACATTGCATTAGGGTTTAGCATTGTTTTACATCCTAGGGCTTCCAAAATTGCATTAGTGGAAAGCTTCAAAATTTTGCATTTTTACATCTTATTTCTTTCAAAAAGTTCTTTTTTTTTTAAATTTTCACTTTGTATCTGCATTGGAAAAGTCTAAAAATCATAAAAACTAGTTAAAACTTCTAAAAATTGTTAAAAAATTCATTTTGGGGACTAATTCACCACACTGGGTGACAGTCCACCTGCACATTTTGCACTGTCGTTTCTATCACTTCATGAACATTCTTTGCATTTATGCTTTTTGGTATTATACCTCTATTATTGTTTCCAGATTTGTTGTTTCTTGCAATTTAGTTTGCTTTCATTCATTTTCATTATGGATATGCCTTTTTGAATTTTTTTGGATGTCATTTAAATCCTTAGTTGACATGTCAAGCTATACCTTTGCAACTGATCCTAACGACCTTGAACCCACTCCAGCTCAATCAACTCCTAATACATGTCCTCCTCGTGATGTTGCCATCATTGGAGATAATGATGCTTGGATGAATAGGCTCCTTAATGATTTCCTTGAGAAACTTCAAGCTAATGCATCCTTTTACCCATCCATAAAACATCAAGACTTTCCTACCATCTCATCCTTTGATAAATTTGGTTGTACCTACATCCTAAAATATATAAAGAACCTAAGTTCCCTACACAAGGTGGACCTAGGTCTTCTAAACAACTAACCACTCAACCATTTTATGATATCCAAGTGACAAATACTGCAGTCAACCTTGAAAAAATCTATGGCAAAGGTTTTACCATTTTAAGCAAACAAGGAGGTAACACAACAACTAAACATAAAATACATAAATTTTATGAACAACTATCACATGATGAAACTACCAAGGGAATGGGCTATCAAGATCCCCCTCATAACTACATGCCTCCTTGAGAATATCTCTAGCTTCGTGGTGATGGCATGGTGATCTTTCATTCCCCCTTGATCTGAATGTTGTTCCTCCTAAAGAACATTTTCCATCTCATAATGCTAACATGGACAACAATAACATCATATGAAGACCTCCTACCGAATCTCCTCTCATGAAGTTGTAGAATCTAATAGATGTAAAAGGCCTTACAAGTTACAAAAACTCAAATTTACTCTTCGTCCACCACCTGAATGTGAGAGGAAATTGAAAATACTCCTAATTAAAGAACTCATTATATTTCCACCTCATAATAGGCTGGTAATATATCCTAAAGATGCTAATATTCCACATTGTTCCTATCATCATGTTCTTGGACATAGAAGTGATGAGTGTCGTCACTTGAGAGAAATACTGAGCAAGTATAATTTAAATAGTGATAGTGGCTATCCCCTCAAACAATAAAATCGTATCACACACCCTATCATGTAATGGTTGTAGAATATGCTTTCCTCACTATTGCATGGCCCTTCCCATCACCTAACTCGGCTCATTCTTTCCTTGCACTCAATATGGTCAAGAAGTTGCTATCCTTTCCCTAGTAATACATTTGCCCTTGTCCCTAATCTGCATTATTCACCTCCCGCTTATACCAATTCAGATTGGGAGGTAAATGACTTGCTTGACGGTTGAATTGGATTTTCCTTACTATTCTTTTTCTTTTCCTTTTTATTTTTTGTGTTTTCTTTTGAGTAAAGTGTTCCCTCGTACCATTTTGTTTGACATCTCTTTGTGAAATTCTTCTATTTGTATTTCCATTCTTCTATATGTCATACATTTTCTTTATCTTTTTCTTTTGTTCTCCTTTGGGAGATGATGCAAGGCATTGAGACTATAATGTCACCTTCATGTTGACCCTAAAGGCCCCTTTTCTTTTTTTATTTCTTTTTCTTTTGTTCTCCTTTTGGGGATGATGCAAGGCATTGAGACCGCAATGTCTCCTTCGTGTTGACCCAAAAGTACCCTTTTCTTTTCTTTTTTTCTCCTTTTGGGGATGATGCAAGGCATTGAGACCATAATTTCTCCTTCATGTTGACCCAAAATACCCCTTTTATTTTGTTCTCCTTTTGGGGATGATGCAAGGCATTGAGACAACAGTGTCTCCTTCATGTTTACCCAAAAAGCTCCTCTTCTTTTTCTTTCTTTTTTTGTTCTCCTTTTGGGGATGATGCAAGGGGTAGAGACTACAATTTCTCCTTCATGTTGACCCAAAAGGCCCCTTTTATTTTTATTTTTCTTTTTTTCTCCTTTTGGGGATGATGGAAGGCATTGAGACCGAAATTTCCCTTTCACGTTGACCCAAAAGGCTCTCTTTATTTATCTTTATCTTTTTGGATTTTTTTGACCTTTTTAGGACAACACAAAGTGTCAAGACACCCTGTGTCTCTTCCATGTTCACCCAAAATGACCCTTTTCTTTTCTTTGTTTTCACTCTCTTTGTGTCCTTCTAGTTCTATGTATTTGGGGGATGATGATAGGTTCAAGCTCTCTAAATAAACATTGCAGAAATAAACATACTGACCCCGAATCCATAGATCCCTTTATCTGTTTGGTGTTTTTCATTTTGGGGGCAACCCCTTGTCTTTTCTTTCATTTTTTTCTTTTCATGACGTAGCCTTACTTGGAAATATATGCCTTGGCATAGGGTTTTCCAATTTGGATCTCATGTCCTTTTTTTCTTTTCGCATTCTTCTTTTTTCTACCTTAAAGTAAATGCTCATAGATCAATTGGCAATAATTCCTTTAAAGTGGGGCTATACATTGGCATTATTTATTTTTGCGTTTTTTATTTTTTTCTTGGTTCTTAGTGAAACCTTATTATTTCATATGATGTGTTTTTTGCTTTGTTAATGAAATTGGTTGTAATGTCTTTCATAAGTGTGATCTATCTTAGCATATTACATTCCTCTTAGTGGCTTGATGCAACACACTACATCCCCTAATTTTTGAATTCTCTATTCTTTGATTGGTCCTCTCTTGGAAACATTAGATACAATGTTCCCTAATTCAAAGACCTTGCATAAACTAAGAAAGACTCCTTTGAACATTCTTTTACATTTTACATTTTGCATTTTTACATCTTAAATTTTTCAGTTTTTCTATATGGGAACCTTGAATAACATAGCTTGCATGCCTGTGGTGCCATCTTTTACTTGTTCATGATCTCCAAGCATACAAATCTTTGCTCGTCTCATGAAGCTCTAAAACCCTTGTCTTTTGTGGTGCCTTATCAAAGTTATCAGGAGGTATATCTTTGGTATGGTTAAGCCAGAAGCCCAACCAATGGCACAAATTTCCCCATAGCCACTTGCGTGTGTTTGTGAGTGCATACTAGCCATGAGTGTATGTTTCTCACCTTTTTGGCCTTCTCACCTAGTGAACAACCATGATTTTTGTTGCCTCACAGTGAGGATACATCTTTTTGGACAAACGACCTAGATCTAATCCACAACTAGCTAGACAGATGGTCGAAGCTTGATTTGAGTTTTTCTTCCCTTTCATTATTTCACATCACTTTCTTGTACAATATTTTGTGCTAATATTCAGTTTTCCATGGGACCTTGATCCTAGGGGCTTGATCATCCCTCTTGATTATAGTTTTCTCATCTTTGTAACAAGAGTACATTTAGATCCTTCTTGATGTGTATGTTTTGGCTACTTTAGTGTGAGTTTTGAAGCAAATTTATCCTCTCACTAAAGTGGGGGCTAAATGTAATGTAGAAAATTGCATCCTTGAAATTTTCACTCATTTGGGAATTTTGTATTGGTTTTGACCTGATTTTCCCTATATTTAATGTTGAAATGTGGCCAACACATTCACATTATGCCTTGAATGCTTGTAAATAAATAAAAACCTAATGATGTCCTAAAAAGGTGTTGTGAAGTGTTCTAACACATTTTACCACTTTTCTAAGATCTTCCTATCATAAATCATCTAAAAAACCTCTTTTTATCACTTACCAAGCCTTTTTTCAAAGTGTTGTAAAGATATGTAACAAACTTTCACACTTTCCTAGGATTTTCATCAATAAATTTACCCTTTCTTATGCTAAAATGGCCTATTAATGCACTTATAGACCCTACTTAAGTCTGTTTCCAAAGAAAATCCTTATTAAGCAACATTAATCACACTTTAAATCCTAACAAATGGAAAGTTTTCCCTTGTGGGACGAAGTCACCACCTTGGGTGACCTAGTCAAATTAGGCTTAAAAATAGTTATTTTGTCAATATTCTAGTAGGATATTATCTTCGAAACCCTAAGGTCGACCTATGATGAGGCATTTTAGGAAATTAGGGCATAACATGTATAAATAAAGGGTTTTTTTCCCTCATTTTCATCTTCTACATCTTCCAACTCAAGTAATCTATCTTCTCAAGCAAGGATCAAACATGCAAGCACTCTAAGAACATCAAGCATCAATCCATCGGAGTTGATTACTTGCATATCTTCAAACCTCCATCTCAAGGGTTTGGTGAGCTGTTGTATTTGCATGTTGTTCAATAATCTTTCCCTTTACATTTCATTTCATTATCTAGGGTTTGATAACCAAAATGGGGTTTGACTAAGACAAACCCCTATTCTTTAACCCTAACCATTTTCCCTCTCTTTACATGTATGCTTCACAAGTTCTGTATGCATATTAGTCAAAGATTAAGGTGCTAAAAGGTGCCATCTTTCCATGAACATCATCCAAAGTCAAAAAAACCCAAAAGGATCTTGAAGGTCCAACTTATAGGTCCACATCTGAAGACTGAGATCCAAGTCTCTATCAGAAATAAAAGTACAAGTTGATAGATACAAATTCCAATCGCAAGATTCTCAAAAGCTACAGGTGGAGGGTGATCCCACAATAGTGGTTTACAATTTTTGGCCAAACTAGACAATGAAATTATTACTTTTAACTGAATCTTCACATTCAGGCTCCTATAGTCGCTAATCCGTGAGGAATTTGAAATGATACAAACCAGAGTCTCGTCACATTTTTTCTTTAGATTCTAAAAATATTTTTTTCAATATTTTTGGACTCAGATTGCACTTATTTTTTCATGTTCCACGAAAACTGGTTTTTTTTAGAAAACAAAATTTTAAAAAGTGATGCACATTGTATAACACATAACATTTTTCCATGAAGGATAAAATTCTAATTCTTTCGAATTTAGATTTTTAACTCTGATATCGAGTGCTTCCATTTGGTTAGTTAGGTTTTCACTAAATATTTTTTCTTTAATCAAGTTTCCAAGTCAAACCAATTACATTTTAGACATAGCACGACTATATAATGTGTATATTTTTTTGTATATATCAAATTTTAAAAAAAAAATCATTGGATTGAGGACTTCAATATCTGGTGCACTCATATTTTTCAAGTTTTTTTTTGATAATTTTCTATTTTCCCACGTGCAAAATAGAGACCTTCATTTTCGGTGAAAAACCTATGTTTAATAAAACTAAAAAAACAAAAAACATTTTAAAATTATATTCGTTGGATAGGTTGTTCTGAGGACTACCTGATTCTGGTTGGGTTTGTGAAGTCTCTGCCATTTTCATGTTCCAACCGAGCTTCGAAGTGAAAAAATTTAAGTTTTTTTTGTGTTTAAGGGGGGATTGAGTGAACTCCCCTTCCTAACACATTTTTTTTTGTTTTTTTGATTTTTTTGGTGTGCAAGATTCAAATGCGTTTGTTCAAACCCTAGTACGAGTGAACCCTGGTTCAAGCAAACCCCTTATGGCTTTTTTTAACTTCCAAGGTCATACGAACCACCAATATCACATTTTTTGCCTTGGGGTCATTTTTTGGGAGTTTTCCTTCCTCACTAGAATTATAAACCACTATTGTGGCTTCACCTTGTACTAATTCACCATCATTGGTGAATTAGTCCCACTTTCAAGTTTGAAAAGTGATCTCTGCAGTATTCGACATCTATCTCCCTAAAACTTGTTCTGACAAAGTTTCCTCGAAGCAGGAGTAAGTCGCCCAACTTGGCGTAAGTGTCGTAGTGGTCGTCAACAAAAAATTCTAGAAGATTCTAGAGCTCCTCTCCATCAAGCTTTAGTTTCTTAGTGCACCCCTTTTGTCCTATTAAGCTCTATTGTAGTTTTCTTGCATTTTAGGTCATTTTACATAGTTTCTTTGATACACTTGCATTAGATTAGTTTGCATTCAAATAGTTAGTTCATTACACTAGTTTGCAACACTTAGTTATATTAAAATCACACAAATTAGCACTTAATATTTAATGAACCCCCTAGGTTTTGGGTGTGAAAGAAATCTCTCCTTTTAGGTGAAAACCCTAGAAGTGTTGGAGAACCCTCTTTCCCTCAAAATCTATGGTTCAGATACCATAATATAAAACTACAACCAATAAGTTATGATTTTAAAGAGAATCATGGGTTTGATATAGCCCTCAAGTAATAGTATGTTCAAATTGTGATCATATAAGAGTATAGTAGTGAAATATTTTAGGAATTAGACTTTATACATTTCAAAGAATCAATAATAATATAGGAGTAATCTTGGAATCACAATCTTGAAAAGATAAATAATTTTGAAAATATTAGATATTTGAATTTCATAAAATGCAAAAGAAATTAAAAACCATGATCCTAATATACTTAGAGGTTATTGGGGATTAACGTTTTGAAAAAAAATTGAATACATATAATAGCAAAAGAATCATTAAAAATCTAATCTTGAATGAAAAAATAATTAAAATTTATTAGGATTGAAAAGTTCTACAAAAACTACTAAAATACTACCCCGTAATGAAAAATATTAAAATCTCATTCTCAAAAGAAAAGAAGTTGTAAGTTATTGCGGACTAGAATCGTAGAAAAATAACCAAATGTGTACTCAAGCATGAAGAATACTTAAACCATTACTTTGAAAGATCTAAAATATTCTAAGTATGATATTCAATAGTAAGGAATTTAGAATCTGAATATTTTGATGTTAGATAGTATGATAATGGGTGGAAGCTAAAAAATCAAAAATGTTGAAGAGTAAATAGAGAAATATAGATTAATAAAAATAAATAAAAAGAAAAATATAAACATACAAATATATATAAAAATCATGGATGGATGTCTTAGGATAACAAAAGTGACAAAGACCCAAAATATAAAACATGAGAATCAAAAAAAAAAAAAAAATAGAAGAAAGGAAGGGCCATCAATAATGCACCAAAGGAGGAAATTTTTCATTTTAAATTTTGTGCTTTAAAATTTCCCAAAGATGGGAATTCTCATAAATATGGGATTTGTCTTGTGAGAAAATCTCTTAGGTTTTAGAAGCAAACACATTGTAGGATATTTTAAACAATTATTTCAACCATATAGATAAAGAGAAGCCAAAAATTAGAAAAAAAAGGTCCTAACTAAAACATGGTCATGATGTTGGATGTTGTGGTTGTGATTTTGATATGTGGTTGTCATTGATGTCAACACTACTAGCATTGGTGCCTTGAAGGTTGCATATGTCGAGGATATTCAAAAAATTATAATAAATATGTTAAAGGCTATATGTGAAGCTATGAAGCTCAGTGTAGTGGAAAATTCAGTATGTTTGTATTCAGAAGTTGTGCCTTAAAGGGTTTGTTGCTGAGCCTATCTAGTTTATACTCCCAAAGTTTCAGAGGTGCACATAAATATTTGTGCAAGATTGTGAGTTTTTGTGTTCCTACAGTTATTATGTTACTTTAGTTGATGTTTTTGAAAGAAGATAATTTAATTCTAGTAATTCTAGTTGTTATACATATGATTTTGCAATGTTTATTGATGTTTCTAGATCGTGAGCTCTATCCTTGTTGCACGTCTACATTGATTGGTGTGATCATGATTAGATATTTTTCCTTTGTGTTATGGGTTTTCTTGGTCTTGGCTGACATGATGGTTGTAGCATGTTGCCGATCCTCGTGGATTAATTTTTGAATGCTTGGCATGTTCGAGGACATTGTTTTAGATATTCATTATGTTGTGACTATTTTTGGTTGGTGTGCATTGAGATTTGTTCATGAATTGGGCTGGCAGTTTGTAATTCATTTATTCTTTTATTTTTGGCCGACAAAGTTGTTGATGTAATTCCATGAAGCGGATATATAAGAGTGATTTTTTCTTCTTTTTGAAGTGTGTGTGATGTATATGTGAGAAGTGTGTATGTGAAATATGTGAATAGAGATCAAATAATTCGATTGCAGAGAAGAATGTGAAGAAGTTTGAGAAAATTGTGAAGAAGTGTTTATGTGCATAACCAAAATTTTCATGAAGCTTTTGAAGAAGCTAATTTATTAGTTCAACCTCTTCAGATGGATTTAATCTAAAAAATTTATGTAAGACAATGTGTCTTCTTTGAGTAATGATATCTAGGTAGTGTGATTGAATGCATGTGCATTCCTTATTCATTTTCTTTGTAGTTTTAATAGGGTATAAGTTGTGGATTAACCTCCACCATGGTTTTTCCCCAAACAGGGTTTCTACATGAAAAATCAAGGTGTGATGTGTGTTTCTAATATTTTTTTGATTTATGATTTCACTATTATTTATTAGATCTAAGATTAAAGGTTATTAATGTTAAATTTTTTTAAATTCTATGACAATTGATTCACCGCTCCCTCTTAGTTGTCTATCCTTGTTTTGCCAACAATTGGTATCACAGCAGGTTCCTCTGAAGAAGTTTAATAGATTGAGGCAATCTGAGATGACATCATACAAGAAGGATAGTCCTAGATTCAATGGAAAAAACTACTCTTTATGGAAGGAGAGAATGGAGTGTCATTTGAAGTGCATCGGTGACCCTTTCTAGAAGATTACTAATAACATATATGTTATTCCGTAGAATGGTCCCTCTACTCTTGATGAGATCAAAGGAGCTGAAACAAATATCAGGGCTATGGAAGCATTATTGAGTGCTTTGACTAATTCAGAGATGACAAATGTGATGGTTCTGGAAACAACATATGAGATCTGGAAGAAGCTAGCAACATTATATGAAGGAGATGCACAGGTGAAAGTTGCTAAGCTACAAAGTCTGAAAGGAAAGTGGGAAAAATTGAAAATGAGCAAAGATGAAAACATTATTACTTTCATGTAGAAAGTCAATGAACTAGTGATGGGTATTAGATGTGTCAGTGGAATCTTGGATGAAGAAGAGACTATGGCTAAAGTGCGCAGATCATTGCCTGCTTCTTACAAAATGAAAGCTCATGCTATTGAAGAGGTCAGAATAGTAACAAATGTGACAAGAGATATGTTGATTGGTAAGCTTGCTACCTTTGAATTAAGTGAATTTGGTGAATCTACACCTAAGAAAAAATCAGCAAAGATATAATCTAGGAGAAAGTTCCAGAAAGACATTCAAGTATGAAGATGAGATGAAACAAATGGAAGATGAAGAAAGAGAGTTAGAAGAGATGGTAGAATTGATTTTCAAAAGAGAAGCCAAAGGAAAAGGTAAGTATACAGGAAATTTTTCTATTAAATGTTTCTCTTGCAATAAAATAGGTCATTTTGCATCAAGGTGTCTTGAAAGAGTTCCTAGGTTCAAACCTGATAAGCCTAGAATTCAAAATAAATGTTATTATGTTGAAGAAGGTGTTACTGATGAAGAATCTGATAAAGAAAATGGAAATGAAGATGGATGGGTATTCAATTCTATGAAGGAAAATGGTCTAGTGTCAATTGAATCTGCTAGTGATAAGAATATTGAGAAAGCTCTTGCAACTAGAATTGAAGAAAAGGATGACTGGGTGATTGACAAAAGATGCTAACATCATATGAATGGTGAGAAAATCAAGTTTATAAGCTTGGATAAATATGAAGGTGGTGTTTTAAGATTGGGAGATATCAATGCTAGTTTGAATGTGGCAGAGGCACTATTTCTCTTGGTGGTAAATATAATACTAATGATATCCTTTATGTTGAAGGATTGAAGCATAAACTGTTGATTTTTGGATAGATGGTCGACAATGGATACAATATTCAGTTCAAAGATGGAAAATGTAGGATACTCGGAAGTTCTAGATATGTAATTGCTTTAGGTACAAATAAAAGAGGTAACATTTTTCACCTAAGTGGTGCTAGTGAAAGTTGTTTAATTTCTCAAGTTGATGTAAGCTTGTTATGAAAAATGACGTTGTTTCATGTGAATTTTGATAACATTGTCAAAGTAAGCTCCACTCAAGCAGTTAGAAATCTTCCTAAGCTGGTGACCTACTAACACCATATGCAATGAATTTCAAATGGGAAAGCAAACTAGAATTTATTTTCGGAGAAAACAAAATCATTCTAATGGAGTATTGGAGCTGGTGCATACTGATCTATGTAGTCCCTAAAGAATCACAAGTCCACAAGGAGAAAGGTACTTTATGTTGGTTAATGCTGATTACTCTAGGATGATATGGGTTTCTTTCTTAAGAGAAAAACATGAGGCAT
The DNA here is from genome assembly GCA_007115665.2 of Sequoiadendron giganteum. NCBI lineage: Eukaryota > Viridiplantae > Streptophyta > Pinopsida > Cupressales > Cupressaceae > Sequoiadendron > Sequoiadendron giganteum. Next base: position 226,359,544 of record CM021100.1, read on the forward strand.
TAGAAAAGTTCAAAATTTTCAAAGCTATGGCCAAGAATGAGATAGGTTTAAAGATTAAATGCTTAAGGTCAGACAAAGGTGGTGAATTCACCTCCTGAGAGTTCAATTATTTCTGTGAAGAGCATGGATCAAAAGACAATTATTTGTTTCTCAGACCCCTCAATAGAACTGAGTTGTTGAGAGAAAGAACAAAACAATTCTAGATGTTGCTAGAACTGTGATGTTGGAAGGTAATGTTCCTCATATCTATTGGAGAGAATTTGTAGGCACTAATGTATATAACATCAACTGGGTAAATGTCAATGGTAATTCTAGAAAGACTCATTTTGAGTTGTGGTTTGGTTATAAGCCTACTATTAAATATTTCAAAATCTTCCAAAGTAGATGTTATATCAATAGAGGTGAAGATATAGGAAAGTTTGATGCTAGGAGTGATGAAGGAATATTTTTGGGTTACTCTACTAAGAGCAATGCCTACTGATGCTATAATATAATATTGAAGAAAATGGTTGAAAGTGAAAATGTCAGAGTTGATGAGGACACTGCTAGATCATACATATACTTTTGATATGATTCAGATGACCAACATGATAGTACTAATAAAGGAAAGAATTCTCAAACACAAAATCAATTTCAAATTAATCCAGTGAATCAAGAGATTCAAGAAGTAGAATCTAGTGTAACTAGTGTAACTATAGAAGAAAGAACAGAAGAACCAGAAGTTCGAAAGAATCCCAAAGTTCTGAGGTATGTAAAGCTATATCATTATGAAAAAAAATTATAGGAGATAAGAGAAAAGGTGTGTAGACTTGAAGAAGACTTGTATAAATGTATTGTCTGATTTCCAGGATTGAGCCCAACAATGACAATGAAGCATATAAAGATGAATATTGGATGAAAGCAATGAAGGAAGAACTGATGCAAATATATAAAAATGATACATGGATTCTTGTTCCGAGACCTTAGGATAAAGATGTGATTGGAACCAAATGGGTCTTTTGGAATAAGCTTAATGAATAATGTAAAGTAGTAAGGAATAAAGAAAGACTGGTATGTAAAGGGTACTCACAGATGCAAGGTATTAATTATGAAGAAAACTTTGCCACTATTTCTAGAATTGAAGTTTTGAGATTGTTTCTTTCTTATGTCACTTTTAGGAATTACAAAGTGTACAAAATGGATGTAAAGTCAACATTTCTAAATGGTGAGCTAGATGAAGAAGTATATGTTAAGAAACCAGACGTTTTTCAACTGACTGATAAAGAAGATATGGTTTTCTGATTGAAGAAAGTACTACATGGACTCAAGCAAGCCCCTAGAGCCTGGTATGCTAGACTGGATAAATACTTATTGAAGCTTGGTTTCAACAAAGGTAATGCTTGCAATAATCTATATTTTAAGATGGATTAGGATAAAGAGTTGATCATTGAAGTCTTTGTTGATGAGATCATTTTTGAAGGTGATGATGACTTATGTATGAAGTTTGCAATGTCAATGATTGGAAAGTGGACTTATTTTTAGGATTACACAATACTCAGTTAGACAATGGAATATTTATATCTCAGTCCAAATATGTAAGAGAGTTACTGAAAAAGTTTGGGATGGAAGACTCAAAGCCAGTTGGTACACCCATGGTAACTAGATGAAAGTTAACACAAAATGATGATTAACCTAAGGAAAATCAAACATGATACAGTTCAATGATCTATGGATTAATTTATTTGACTCAAACTAGACTAGACATCATGAATTTTGTATGCATGGTTGCTAGATATCAAGTTGATGCAAAGGAATCCCATGTGATTGTTGTAAAGATCATTTTTAGATACTTGAAAGGGACAATTGATTTTGGTCTTTGGTATCCTAAAGATGACGATCTTACTTTGAGTGCCTTTACTGATGTAGATTGGGTAGGAGATGTGGATGATAGGAAAATTATTAGTGGTGGTGCATTCTTCTTGGGGAAGAAGTTGGTGTCTTGGTTAAGTATAAAGAAAAATTCTATTTCCTTATCTATTGTTGAGACAAAATATATTGCTGCTGCAAACAATTGTACTCAAGTAATATGGATGAAACAGATGATGAGAGATATCAAAATTGATTATGATGAGCCTATTGCTATATTTTGTGATAATTCAAGTGCCATAAAAAATTCTAAGAATCTGGTGCTACATTCAAAGACAAAGCATAAATCTATCAAATATCACTTTTTTAGAGACAAAGCGAGTGAAAAAGAAGTCGGACTGGAGTATGTGGCTAATAACATAAATATTGTAGACATCTTTACTAAAGCATTGCCTAAGGATAATTTTGAGTATCTCAGAGAGAAGTTATGGGTGATTGCCCCTCCTAACCAAAACTAAGATGCAAGTCTTTGCATCCGTTCGTGCATTCATAGTCATATCTTGATCTCGATTGACATTGTGGTTGTTGCTACTCAGGGGGAGTAGTCAGATGATTCAAATATGTGGTTTAGAGCTTTTATACCTTTTCCATTGATGTCAAAGGGTGATAAGGACAATGTGAAAAAGTACAAAAATGGGATCTAAGAGTAATGTGTAAAGGGAAGGTTGTTGAAAGAAGAGTTAGTTGTGTTGATGGTATTTTTCACATCATGTGTTTCCATCAATGTAAAAGGGGGAGATTGTTGGATGTTGTGGTTGTTTTAATGATATGTGGTTGTCATTGATGTCAGCGCTATTAGCATTGGTGTCTTGAAGGCTATATATTTCAAGGATATTGAGAAAATTATAATAAATATGTTGAAGGTTGTCTATGAAGTTGTGAAGCTCAATGTGGTGGAAAATTTATTATGTTGGTATTCAGAAGTTGTGATTTAAAGGGTTTGTTGTTGAGCCTATCTAGTTTATACTTTGAAATTTTTAGAGGTGCAAATCAATATTTGTGGAAGAGTGTGAGTTTTTGTGTTCCTACAATTATTTTTTTATTGTAGATGATGTTTCTGAAAGAAGAGAATGTAATTCTGGTTATTCTAGTTATTGTGTATTCTCCTATGATGTTATTTGATGTTTCTAGATCGTACTCTATCCTTTTTTCATGTCCATGTTGATTGGTGTGATCGTGATCGAATATTTTTCCTTTGTGCGTTCGGGTTTTCATGTTCTTGGCCGACATAATGATTGTAGCGTGTTGCAGATCCTTGTCAATTAATTTTTGAATGCTTGGAATGTTCAAAGATGTTGTTTTAGGTCTTTATTATTTTGTGACCAACTTCAATTGGTGCGTGTTGAGATTTGTTCATCAATTGGGCCGACAGTTTGTAATTCATTTATTCTTTTATTTTTGGACGATAAAGTTATTGATGTAATTCCATGAAGTTGATATATATGAGTGATTTTTTCTTAATTTTGAAGTGTGTGTGATGTATATGAGAGAAGTGTATATTTGAAATGTGTGAATAGAGATTAGATCATTCAAATGTAGAGTAGAGTGTGAATAAGTTTGAGCGAAGTGTGAATAAGTGTTTTTGTGCCTAACAAGAACTATCATCAGGATTTTCAAGAAGCTAATTTATCAGCTCAACCTCTTCAGATGGATTTACATTGAAATTTTTACGTAAGAAAGTGTCTTCTTTGAGTAGTGAGCTATAAGCAGTTTGCCTGAATGCATGTGAATTCCTTATTCATTTTCTTTATACTTTTAATAGGGTATAAATTGTGGATTAACCTCCACCATGGTTTTTCCCCTAACAGGGTTTCCACATAAAAATATTGGCGTCATGTTTGTTTTTGATATTTTTGTGATTTATGAGATATGAGATTACAAGTTATTAAGGTTATTTTTTGTAAAATTTTGTGACAACTAATTCACCCATCCTATCAATTGTCTATCCGTGTTTTTCCAGCACATGAACCAATTATAAAATCCTCTCACTCACATATGAATGAGTTTTCATAGGATTCATAATCACCAAATAAGACAAATATGAATATAGAAATGAATAATTAGATTTGCATTGTCATAAACATGCATTAGATTAGATAGTTCTTGTAGTGTAGAAAAATGGATCCTTTTGCATTTCACACTTGTTTGGGCCCTCGTGGATTTTGGCTTAATTTTTCCTTTATTTAGTGTTGTAATATGGATGACACATTCACATTAGTTCTTGGGCCCTTGTGAACTAATGGATTTTAATAGTACCTTGCTAAAGTGTTATGAAGTGTTGTGACACGCTTTCACACTTTTCTAGGGTTTTATGAAATAACTAAACATAATAAACCTTTAATCGTGCATTATTTTGAGTGTTCTAAAGTGTTGTAACACACTTTCACACTTATCTAGGCTTATCATTAATAATTGGGCTTTCTTATGCTTTAATTGGCCCTATTTTGTATCCACAAGCCTCATTTATTGCATCTTTTCGATGATAATCCCAACACCAATTAGTAACCAATCATAATTTAGGTGTTTTTGGCTTGTGTTCCCTAGATTTAGGTATTTGGAACTCATTTGTCACCTTGGGAAAATGGGTCCCACCTGGGTCTTTTGGCCTCAAACCAGTTTTTACACATTTCTAAGAATTTTTGATTTTTGGTCCCATACATTATGTCTAATGGGACTCATTCACTACCCTGGGTGAATGAGTATCATGTCGACGAAAATAAAATTTAATTCAAATTTAGGGTAGGATTTTATTCTCTTAAATCTGATGTCGACTTGTAGTGTTGTAATTTATGGAATTATTGCGTAATTGGGTATAAATACAAGGTTCTTTCACTCATATTCAACACCTATACTTCAAGAGATTTCACAAGAGAATTTGAGAATTTACAAGAAAATTCGAAAGGAATTCGAAGGCAGATTATCAAGAATTTAATAGCATTCTTAAAGTTTCAATCATCATGTTTTTTATTGTGCCAACAATTGTGCTGTAGAATTTATGATTCAAGAAAGAGTCAAGAACCACATCCATTGCATCCATTTCAAGCATATTTGTAGCACCTTATTTCTAGGGTTTGGTGAGTTGTTACATTTCTATTTGTTCATTCATCATTCTCCATTCATATTTTCTTTCATTTCAAGGTTTAATTACCAACAAGGTGTTTGATCGAGGAAAAATCCTATCTACTAACCCCACAAAATTTCCCCTTTCCTTTATGTGTGATTTGCAGGGCTAGGTTGCATATTTCCCAAGAAACACAATTGGAGAAAAGCTCTCAAGTGATAAAATTTTTCAAAGTTGTCATCATTCCTTGGAGAAACTTGGAGAAGACCTAGAGGTGGAAATTTGCAGTTTTGGATCTAGAAACCAATCAAGAAGAATAGAGTAGGCTAAGAGGAACAAAATAAGATTAAAAACTTCTAGAAAAGAAAAAGTGATCTGAGTCACCACAAGTGGTGAATGAGTCCCACTATATAGTCTTGACATATATTTTTATAGATCTGGATACCCTTTTGGAAGAAACTTGTTCCTACATATTTCTCCAAAAACAGGACTAATGCACCCAACCTAATGAATGAGTCCCATTCAGCTTGGATAGTAGAATTTTTAGTGATCCAAACCTCCATTCTACCTTCTCTATTTCTCTAGGTGCATGGTTTCCAAGTTATAGTTTTTTTTTTACATTTCATTCATCTTTCTTTTTCATTTAAAGTTGGTTTGCATTCAATTAGGGTTTTTCATTGCACTTTGCATTTCATTGTCTTTTCTAAGTCTAAATAGATCGTATTTAGCCCTTATGACAACCCTCTTGCAAGATCTCATTCTCTTTTGATATCTCAAGGGTTTTTCTTGAGTGAAAGTGAGTGAAAGAAACCCATTTTGGTCTTAACGCTATAAGTGAAAAGGGAGCCAAATTTTCCACCTTTCATTTCTAAATTTACAAACTAAGGTTAAGTATGAAAAATAAAAGGAAATAACCAATTAACTAGAAAGTAATGAAGCACAAATATATAGTTAAATGTTTGGTTCCTCTAAAGTGACATAATCACAAGTAAGGTAGTTATCAATGGTTAGATTTTCTTCGTTATCAATGATGGGATTCTCTTATTCAATAATGTTTTCTCTAGTGAAAGACAGGCAAATAGGATTCTCATGAATTTCATTGATTAGATCTTCTAACACCAAGATATCTTCTTCACCCATAGGAGAAAGTCAAATTTGGTTGTTATGATTGTCAATGATTTCATCATTTTTCTCTAAGGTCTCCTTGCTTTGTGCCATAATATCTACCCTAATGGTAGAGATTTCAGGAGAGGAGAAAACACGTGGTTCATCACATTCCATGGTGATATTTTCTAAAGTATCTTCATCACAAAGAGGGGAGACATCAAGGGAAGGACAACTATGATTTTCATTCTTACCAATGATTGGATCCTCTTGTTCAAATATACCTTTCCAATGTTAGGGACATTAGGAAAGACAAAAATAATGCTATAAATCTCAATCATTGGAACTTTTAACATTGACATGGCCTTGTCAGAAATGTCATTTTAATGATTGTCCATGATTACATATTCTTTCACTAACACATCCTCACAAGTAGGGGAGGTTCTGGGAAATGAATGGAGACTAGGTAAAGTAGTTTCAATGAACTCATCTTCTTGTATCATAATATCTTCCCAAAGGAGAGAAGGAGAAGGAAAAACAAGAATTTTATGACTCTCAATGATTGTATCTTATTTCACGAAGATACTTGCATCACTAATAGGAGAGGTATCAGGAGAAGAATAATTATGATTTACATGATTTTCTATGCTTTCATCTTCTTCTATCACATCATTCCCACAAATAGCAGAGATAAGAGAGATTGTGTCAAAATTTTCACTCTCTTGAAGTAAGAAACTCTCATAACTAGGAAATGTATTAAATGAATGACTAGCATGCTTACTGATGAAAATTTTCGTTGTAAACTTGGAAAATATAGATACTAAGATTTATGAAAATTAATCTATAAGAGCTCAAAATGGAAAGAGACTTAAAATATGAGACAATGACCTAGAATTAGATGTGGAAATGCAATGTTCAGATTTTAAACAAGGTAATTTACTGATTACTCCATGCAATAAACTTGAAAATGAAATGTTACAAATGCAATTTCAGATTTTTGACAATGCACTAAATGAAGGAAATTAAGCTAGGTTTATTGAATTTAATGAAACAACAAGTCAAAAAACTAAAATAAAAATGTAACATCAGTGAAAAAAAGGATAAAATAGGGATTTCAAATTCTACAAAATGTAAATGAGATCTTGATAAGGGACTCATTCTCTAATAGTGGCAAATGGGACCTAGATGACGATTTTTGAATTTTTTTTTACTATTTTTTATTCATTTTCAATGAGTTTTAGATGCCAAAATATGCACACCATATCTGATTAGGGACTCATTCACCACTTGGGTTGAATGGGTCCCGTATTAGGGTTTTAAAAAGGTGAAAATTATAATTTTAAAGTTTCTTTATGTGTTTTTTGTGCCTCAATTTCAAACTGTCACTCTTGTGATAGAAATTTATAGATTTTGATGACCTAATGCAAGTGAAATGAATGGTAAGCGATGACCTCTATGACACTTTTTGAAATGCAATCTTGACACAATTTTTGAATAGGGATGATGAAAAGCACACTAATATCAAACACTATGAAAAATCAATGTAAAATGCATGCAATTTTTTTATATTTTTAGATTTAAACAATGCAAGAATGAAAATTTAAACCCTTATGTGCAAAGAAAACTAAAGTAATTTCAAAGAACCCTAAATGTAATACTAACATCTAGGGTTTAAATGCACCCCAAATCAAAAGTTAGAATGTTCAAAACTTGTGTTCACCAAAATGAAACGTAGAAAAAGATAGGCTCACAATCAATAGGGTATCAATGATGAACCTAATATTCACTAGGGGTGTGTTACATTAAATTATGTGTGTAGTATTATGCAACTAAGTTGCAAAAATTAAACCTAACTATTATAATAACAAAAAGGTAGGTTTTAAGAGGGTCAAATGATGTATCGCTTCTTGGGAAAGTGCTATTTCAAGGACTACTCATGAACCACTAGCCTTTAGTGGTGAACATGTCTCTGTTATGGTTTCTGGATATTCCTTTCTAGGTTTTTTTCCTCTCATTCTACAACTCTAGATTCTAGATGTTCATTAGTTCATGACTCACTAAGGACACATTCACCTTTAGCGGTGAATGGGTACCTGTAGAAATTAAAAAAACTGACATTTTGGTTATGTTCCTTGATGTCTATACTCCTAGATCCCAGGTTTACAACTGTCGAAAGTTTGAAACAAATTATGTAGCCTTTTTTTCATGTTCTTGCAATATGGATGAAAACTTGACAACTTTGACATTTTTTCTCCAAATCTCGCTATTCAGCCTAAAACCTACAATCACACATTTAAGAGAAGAAAAACTTGTTGATTATTAGAGGATAGGGGTTTTCCTTGGTCAAACCCCTTTTAGGTAATTAAACCTTGTGATGAAATAATGAAATAAGGACATGAAAAATGAAATATGAAATGCTGATACCTTGGAATGTGTCTTGGAATTTAAATCTGCAAACTAACATGAAGCAACCATGTAGAATGTAGATCTTGATCTCAAATTAGTTTTGAAACAATTCTTGCAAATAAATCTTCAATGCTACTTCAAAATACTATCTCAATAACATTCCTGAATGAAATATGCCTTTGACATGATGATATGACCATGAATTGTGGCAAGAAAACCTTGATAATCTACCTTTGAATGCCTTTGAAATTCTCTTGAAGTGTTATATGATGCTCTTATGAATTTACTCTTATGATCACTTAATCTTGCTAGGTCTCTTAGGATTTTTGAGGATTGAACTATGTGAATTAACCTTATATTTACACTAAACCTAAGAATTAACCTCAAATTCAAATAATATAAGTTCGCATTAGATCTAGAACTGAAAATCATTAAATTCCTGCATCCCAAATTAAACATGAAAAAGGATTACCTTATTCAATGCTACACTAATTCATCTAGGTAATTTTAATCAAATGGTGTATTTTGAATATTTTGTGTTGGAATTTCTAGCAATGACCAATCTCCATTCATCTTCAGTTGGATATATGTCCATCTCAGATTTATAATCAGTGTAATATTCATATGATGTGTCATGATTATTCCTATCGTTTATTCCACTTCTTTTCTAGAATTTTTTTAATCCTTAATTTCTTCCATTGTATTTTAATTAATTAGGTTTATTCTATTTATTCTAGAGCCTAGCTTCCAAACCTCTTCCTTATCACCATTAACAACATCCTCTATGGTGCACTCTTCTTCTTCCTCTTCTCCAAAAACACAAACATTGGTGTGCTCAACATCATCATCAATGGCATGCTTGTCTCTTTTTTCTTGTTTTCTTATGTAACCTCTAGGTTTTTTTCTTTATCCCTTTTCTCTACCTCTTCCATTATTTTGTGGTATCTATCCTATCTTTCCCAAATTTATTTTAGCCTCGTTTATTTTGCATTCATCTCTGTCACTAACTTAATGATTTCAAGTATATTTTTTTTTCTTTTGTCATCTCCTACTCCAATATATTTTCTAGGTCTGAACTTCCATTCTTATCTCTCTCTATATATATCTTCTAGGTGAAGGAGAATTTTGAATAGGTACATATTTTTTGGGATATTTTTCGATCCATTCCCCCTTTCCAGTTTTCACCCTTTAATGGTCTACACCCTCTCATAGAGGTGGCCCTTAGCATCTAAGAGATTTTTTTTCAAAATTTCCCTTTATTATGCTTATACTTTTCTTTACTATTCTCTCTAGGGTCCCAACAACAAAATCAATGTTGGCAAGACAAAATGAGGAAGTACAGTCTAGAGATCTATACCCTAGGATCTTGTATGAAATTTTCTTATACCTTAGAGGAATAATAATTGAAATAAATAATTTAGAAGAATAGATTAAGTTCACTATATTGAAAATAAAACATAAGTCATTCATCCATAACACGTATGTAGATAACTCCTTATATATCCTTATATTATATTAAATAAAAAAAGGTAGGTCTTAGTTTCTCTTACATAATTTTATTTGTTTATATCTCTCTATATATCTATGTCTATATACCCGCATCTTCCACATATTGTTTATATTGGATATATATGTGTATTTTTATGAAGGGACAAGTCTCCTAGTAACACTTTCTGCCTTTTCTCGAGTCTTCACATACTTTTTTCTTAGCTCGTGGTGGGTATGTGCAAGATCATCATGGAAAAAATAGGCCCTTAAGTGGCAATAAAAACTCAAAAAATCAGAGTTAGACAACTTGATCTAAAAATTTGAATAAGTTATCTATATTATTTCAGAAAAATATAAAAATAGAACCTATATAAAATTGAATTTAGTTTCTAAACTACTAGACCTTTATTTTTATTTTTTAAATCTATTTGGTGAAAATTTGAAATTTCAATGCAATAGTAATTAAATTTCAGGGTAAAAATAAGAAGTAGGTGTCTGTCTGACCACACTAACCACAATAAAATGATAATATTTTTTTATAAGATTTTAGATATAAGTAGAGGACTCATGTCTTGATGTGATACATATTTTTTTATAATTGTTTTGCAAGTGAATAATTAATTATGATTTTTTTATTAAATTTTTTTTTTTAAATATAAAAGATTGTCTATCTAACCACCTTAACTTGGTGAAAACTTCATGAAACTAATTTTTTATTTTCTTAATCCTATAGTATGAAAATCATAGAATGTGACACATGTTTTAGATTCAAAAAAAGCTATACCGTTTGAAAGTTATAGATGTTTTTCAACCAGCCTATCAATGAGGACTTTAGTCATAATTTTAATAGAAAATGAATAATAATTATTTATTAAATTGAAAGTTAATAATAATTTATATTGGTGGAAAGCTAAGAATATCCTCTAAAAACCCTTTTCGTTTCATCAATTTTGGGTAAAAAAAAAGTCATCAGCCACATGGGCCATCATATCGCCACTTTTTTGGCCCATCACGATCCTACACATACCTTGGTAAGATCTATTCTATCCCCTGACTTGATAATAGTGTTTAAGGATATAATGAGATAAAATGATAAAATCCCTAGAGTGGGTGTAGGATCATGGGGTTCCAAAAGTGGCGATATGACCAAGAATGGCTAACAACTTTTTTTTATCCAAATTTGATGAAACAAAAAGGGTTTATTGAGAAAAAATTTAGCTTTACAAAAATATACGATATGCCTTATTTGGATTAGTATTGATTTTATACAAAAATTCTAACCAAATTCCTGATTGATAGGCTAATTGAAAAAATCTGTAATTCATAAACAATTTCACATTTTTTGATTCTAAAAGATGTAGCACATTCCATGCTTCCCATAATATAGAATAAAAAAATAAATATTGAATTTTATAAATTTTAGACCAAGTTATGGTTGCCAAACAAACAAGTTTTAATATTTAAAATAAATTAATAAAAAATGTATAAATAATTATTTACTTGGAAAAAAATTACAAAATAAAATGTGGCACATCCAAGCATGTGTGCTCTACTTATATTGAAAGTTTAAAATAAATATTTTACTTTTTCGTTGTGCTTAGTTTGGAAAAACATAGGTATATTTGTTTTTTCCTAAAAAATTAGTACTATTACATTGAAATTTCAATTTTTTACCAAATAGATTTATTTTTTTCTAAAAAAGGAATAGTATCTTAGAAAATACACTCAATTTGCTAAAAAAAATTATTTTACACTATTTCCAAATTATGCTAATAACTTATTCATTTTTTTATCTGAATTATCATTGCCACTTGAGGGCGTAGATTGGACCGCCACATGATCCTACACTAACCCCCTAATCAAAAGTGTTATAGAATGAATCTTACATAACACATGCAATATCAACCAAAGAGAAAATAATACACCCTAGACAAAATACAAACACACAAATACCTTACATAGGATAGCAGGGAGATCAAATACATTGAAAAAAAGTCATTAAGTGTAAGAAGAAAGCCAAAGCTATCTCAAAAAACCTAGATTTTTTCATGTCCTTCCATTGGAATCACTCCAATCATTGTGATAACTTGATTAATTTTTAAATTCACTTGTAGATCTATAAAATGGATGTATCTTGGTAAAGATTTCCAATAATTGTAATCACCTCTCCTATTTGAAATAATAATTCATATTTATAGTGGATCATAGGAAGATATTAAAGTGTAGGATGATTCACTTTAATTTAAAATTTTCTACTATTTACCTCCATGTTCCAATTTTTAAAGTCACATCTTTGAATTTAGACATTGTGATAAATAGAAAATAATTTTTTTTGGAAAAAAACCCTAGACTATGGCACTAGTTCCCATGTCCATACCTTTTTCACACATTCAAACTTGATTTATATGATTAGGCTCTACTTAATTAGAAATCATTCAAAGAATACATAGTTGTCAAGCTTAATTTGATGAAATATGATAAAAAATGCACTTTTAGGGTAGCATCAACATATTCTCCTAGGTTGAAAGGAAAGTTCAAGGCTAATAAATGTCTCTAAAAGGCATCAATGGACTAGTCACTAAAGGATTTTGATTAAAGTATGAAATTATACTTTCACCATTAGGGAAAAAAATTGTTAGCACATGAAACATTTTTCTATGATGGATTCCCTTGACTCATGTTCCTCCCGCCATTCTATAATTTTGAATAAAAGTTTCTCCCATCCTTCCCACTCCCTTGCCTCTTTCTCCCTTGGTTATTCACTCCATCCACCTATTTCACCTATATTTCATCTAGTGATTGACTTGTCTATTAGTTATTCACTTTTGGTTGACTACATTGTGTTGTCTTTTATAGTGGAGGCTTCAACCCCCCTCAATATCCTATTGTGGTTGTTTTTAAGGGCTCTCCTTCCTTGGATGGTTCTATTTAGGCTATGGGTCCATCATTTTTTGATGTTGTGCAATCCACAAAGGTGGGGCTCAGCTATGTGCAACCTCTAATGTGTGTTAATGTTGCTCTTGTGCTCTATCTTGGGTAGGAGGGAATATATTGTATATATTATTTATCCAAAACAAGACTAATCTACAAGTTCTTCCATTTTTGGCCTTCTCTCCCGAACCTTCACCTCTAAATCTTGAAGCATTAGTGTAGTGTATTAAAATGCACCCCCTTGCTTTTTAACACTTTTTTGGGGCTGCCTTGCTTTATTTATCCTTCTTTATGGCTTAATTGTTCCTATTTTTTGTGCACAATCCCTATGAATGATATCTTTTTCTAGCTAATCCCAACATTCTCTAATGCATAAATGATAATTGTAATGATTCTAGTCTCTGTGTCCCTAATTTTTGGTCAAGACTAAAACACCACCAAGGGCATCTTTGTCCCCCTGAAGTTTTGGGAACCTAATTTTGAGGCATTTTAATTTGTCCCCTTTTTATTCTTTGTGCCCCAAGTTTCGTCACTTGGGACTAAGATGCCACCTAGGGTGTCTTAGTCCTCCTTGAGTCATTTTCGAGATATAAATTCAAATTATGGCAAGATTTAGCCTCTTTCATGTAATGAATTCATATGTCATCTTCATGTGATATAATTTAAAGATATTAAGCATATATAAGTACAAATACAAGGTTCATTCATTCATTTTCATCCTAGCAACTTCAGTATTGATTCCTAAGGAAAATTTATGAGATCAAGAGTATTCAAGAGAAAATCATGAAGCACTTGGAGCCATCATCAAGATTCAAACATCATATCAAATGTTATTCTTGCATCATGTGTGTTGTTGTGCTAACATTTGTGATGTAGGGTTTTGATCCAAGCAAGCAAGCAATTCAAGATCTATCAAGAATTTAAAGATCCATATCCATTGCAGCCATTTCAAAAAAGTTTGTAGAATTTACAAGGGTTTGGTTAGTTGTAGCATTGCATGTATTTCATTCACCATTTACCTTCATTATTCTATTTCATTTCAAGGTTTAGTTACCAATAAGGGGTTTGACCAAGGGAAACCCCCATTCACTAACAATCAACAAGTTTTCCCATCTTGCATAATTGTGTTTTCAAATCTAGGTTGAGGACTTGAAGATCACTTTGAGTGTAAAGTTGTAAAATTTGCAAAGTTGCATTAAAAAAAATTCATCTTCACAAAAACTCACCTATAGGCCAAATCTAGAAGTTTGAAAACCTGAGATCTAAAAAGAAGCAATTGAAGACTTTGGAGCTCAAGATCACATTCAAGGTTTTCAAAAATTCAGAATGAGACTAATATGCCACCTTGGGCATCTTAGTCTTACCAAGCATATCATTCGAAGATTCTTTTAGATCTGGTTCTGACATCTAAAGATTTTGTATTTGCCCCAAAAACAAAAATGAGACTAATACACCATGTTGGGTGTCTTAATCCTCCAAGGAATATTTTGAAAGCTTCATTACATTTCCAGAATCCTCACAAAATCTTTAGAATTACCAAGTACACATACCCTAGCTTGGTGTTGCTTAATTTCCTTATTTGCATCTCTCATTTAGCTTGCATAACTAGGTTTTGTAGGTTGAATGTTCATTTGTCTTTTCCAAGAATTTTATTGGTGGTGAACCCCTTAAAATCTAAAACACCCCCCTTCCTAGGTTCTCCTCATTGTGAATTGACTCACCTTGTGAGGTTGGTAGTCAATCCAATTAGGATTCCTAGTCCTACATAATTTAATGACCTAGATAAAATAGGTAATCCCCCCATCCTATTTTATTTACAATTCAATTAAACACCCTTAGTGGAGGGTAATATTGAGATTGACCCTTCTACCAGTGGTTTTTTAATTGTTTTCTTTAACTATTTTGAGGGTAGACATGTTTTATTAGAGAATGATTTGTGGTTTAGGTATCTCATCTGTTGTCAATGAGTCCTTGGGTTTATTTCTTCAACCCCTTGAAGGAACCCATTGATGTTATGCCTCTTTGGGTGAGATTTCCTTATCTTCCCTTATATTTCTAGGGCCCCTTTGCTTTTGAAGGCATTGGTAATGTTCTCAATAGGTTATTGAAAGTGGACATTGATTCCAAGAACTTTAATCACACCTTCTACACTTGGATTTTTGTGGAGGTTAATTTGATACAAGGACTACTTGAGGAGGTTGTGCTTCAAGTTTATGGATGGTCTTTGTCTTAGCTTTTGGATTATGAAGGAATGTTGTTTTGCTAAAGAAACTCTTTTACTACTAGACACTTGGTTCTTAACTGTCCTTGTGGCTCTCATCCTATTTCTTCCTCCACTTGGTGTAAGAATGCTCTCTAGGACCATCTAACCATATACCCTGATGAAGTCTCTTCTACTAATAGTTAGGATTTTGGGCCTCCTTCTTTTCCTGCTTAGAAAAATATTCATGTTGCTAATAGTGCTACCTCTCCTTTGGCTTCTATTGCTCTAAATTTGGAAAAAGTTGTCTCTACTATGATTCATGTTATTGAAGGTGTTATCTCTATTGTGGCTCTAACCAATTTGATTTTTGATAAGGCTATCTCTACTATGATTCCTATTGCTCCAGGTTTTTACATGGTTGTTTCACCTAAGGTTCTTGGTTCTCTATTTGTTAGTCAATCTCAAGGGGCTTCTCCCCCTTTCTGTCTTAATGATTCAAATCTTGCCATTGATTCTTCTTGGATAGTTGTGAAATGTAGAAATAAATCTACTCCTAAGAAGCAAACTATTTTTCTTAACAAGATCTTGGGGGTAAATTTACAAGGTACAAGCTTTGGTGCTTGATTTTTCTTTCTCTAATTTTTGTTTTTCTGTTGTTCTTTTTTGTAATGGGATCAGGGCCCTTCCTTGTATTTTTCATCAAAAATAATTGTCGACACTACACATGGTAACTCCATAGTAAGGTTAGTTAACTTCATATTTTAATATAAATTTTAGATTTTTGAATTGTAGTAGGCCAAGTCTTGTGTCCCATCCATTGAGTTCATAACTTGATTATTTAGATAGAGATTAAAATTTCCCAATATTTTTCATTAGAAGATATATATTACTCAACATTCTCATCCATTTTTTTAATCCAAATAATTGTGTGATTTGGATCCTCTTAAATCTAATAATTATTATTTTACTATTATAAATATTTATTATTTCAATGACATTGTTAAGATATCGCTTTTGTGGCAATGAACTGTAAATTTAGTGGAGTGAACCAAATGGCTTATTTTTGGGGAATTTAAAATGGTTAAGATGGAATATGATAAAAATGGGAAATTTTTCATTATGATAAATAGCTTGGAAACAAGAGGCATAGTATTACATACTTAATAAATTTATCATTCTTGATCTCAATTTAGGATACCACCACAATCATTCCCATTGATATACATAGAATAATATTTGGGGATTTTTGATAGTCTATAAAATATTGCATCATTTAATGATTTATACACAATATTGTTTTCCTTCACCATATATTTTCTCTCCTAATGCAATCTTTTCTAGATGTGACCCTATCAAACCACACTCCTTCTAGGTTCAAATTTGGAATACATCATAGCTATAAAAAAATATTTAAATACTTCTCAACTATGTCGCTAGCCCATTTTTAGCACGCATAAAAAAGGAGTGGAACCTAGAATACTAGTTTTATTTACTAAATAGATATAATTGTTGGTGGAATAGAGTCATCAGATACACTTTTAGATCTCTCTAAATCCATGAATTTCAACTGGTAATCTACTATTTGTGTGTATATGATTCAAAAATCTTAAATATTTATAGGCCAACTATAACTCTTGATTCCAACCTATTTCCCCATAAATTGTAAGTCAAGGTGGCCAAGATTTTTCACTAAAATTAAACCTCTAATAACCATTTAGTGAGAGCTACTCAAATAAAAGCTAGATTTCACTAGTGCAAGATTATGAATAAAGATTCTAGATATTTATTTCAAGATCTAAAGTTTTCCACATGTCACATAACACCAATCATATCAAGGATGGTTACAATGTACTCAAATAAATTATAGATTTTGACTACCCAAGAAAAATCTCTTAAATGTGACTAGATCCTTCACAATTTTATTTGGGTTATTTTTTTCCTTTTCGCCATAAAAAGACTTCTATGATTAATTACTCTCTATTTACACAATTAATAAGGATATTCATATGATGACCAATCAAACGGATCCTCATATTGATGGTTTCCGTTGCCAACTTTATAATTCTACTTCGAATTATGTTGGAGAAGGCTTGCAAATAGTCTATCTTGAAACAATCAAATCAAAGTCATGTTACATAGAGTAACTAACAAAGGAAATATTAAACACATATCTAGGTTTGGAGACCAATATGTATTTGTAATTACAGGCCTATCACCTTGTTTATATTACTTATAGGAATCCTTCTAGATAGGTAAGAACATTGGGCTTCAAACCCTTATCACCATTAAGAATATGGTGCATATTCAAATGAATTCCATGATAAATAAATATTTAGAGATATTGAAAAACCATAAGCCATATCTTCTTTCAAATGGTTCTATATTTTGTGATTGAATTTGTATCAACCAAGAGAATATCTAGTACTTCCCTATTTTGCAAGATCATGATTTCCCATTAGAAAGCTTTCCCTAAGTGGATGTCTTGAGATTTTAAAATTGAGTAATATAAACATAGTAAGACCTCTTTTTCATATCCACACAAAGTCTTCTTTCATGGAATTAAGTTAAAATAAATTTTTAAGTTTATAATTGTAGTAATGAAAAAGGAATCCCCTTTTCCTTAGTTTGGGAATAATTAATATTAAAATGAAGTTAATGTTGCCTTGATTTTGTGTTGTAATGTGTTTTACACATTCACATTAAGTTTAAGACCCTTTTAAACTAAATAGAATTAATTATGCCTTATTTAGGGTGTTGTAAAGTGTATCTTATCACTTTCACACCAATCTAGGCATTTATTAATTAATTGAGCTTAATTTCTCTTAATTTTGAATTTCGAGGGAGAAAATCGGACATTCATAAATGCAATAACAAAACAATTAATTTTTGAAAGTTTTTGTTAAAGGTTAGTGACCTAGGACCCATTCGCCACCTAACAAATGGGTCCTCACCAGGTCCTAGGACCTTATTTTTGAAAGGAAAAAATGATAGTGCAAAAATGCTTTCCTAATGCTAAAATAATAGAGGAGAAATGCGAAGCATAGTTTTAAAACTTTAAAAAACTTAAGAGGAACACATATGGGATAACAAGAGTAACAAAAATAAACGATCACAAAGATAACACCAGAATTATGTGGGAAAACCCTTACAAGAGAAAAAGCCACCACACCAAGCTAAATCACTTTGAATTACAGTAACAAATAGTTTACATACAAAGTTATAGACTTTTCCTTGAAGATGTTAGCTCTCACCAACATTTAGTTGACCTCTTCACTATTCCAATTCTATTAGGGCATACAATGAGTCACCCACACGCTGTCATAATTATACACCTCTGTCAGACATGCAAAATCGATCTTTGACCAATTGCCCTGCAATCACACATCAGGTTCTATTTTTTACCAATTGCCCTGCAATCACCAATTGCCCTGCAAAATCGACTTTTTTTTGCCATAATCTGATTCTATCAATCGTTGAATCAAACTTTGCAGCTAATGCACATATCGCTTTCATAGATTTAAATATTTGACCAATGAGAGTTGATTTACAACAGTGATGTAAAAATCAAAGAATGAGATCATGCCACATGTTGTTAGACCATTCATCCTTCGCTTTGACTATCGAAGAAGTCATTTGTGCCTCGAGCAACACCTACCGAGCTACTGCGGTATGGCCTAACGACCACTATGGTATGGCAATAACAGTCTAATCACCCAACCGTCGTTATAGCTAGGGCCCACCATGAAACATGTTCATAGGTCATGGAAGTTTTGGGGCATCCAAGAGGGAATCTTGATTATTCCCTTGAGCTCACCCAAAACCATCTTCCGATGTTGCCATGCGTCCAACGCACACGCAAGTCTGCTCGGCTAAAAGGTTTTCAGTGGTACTTGCCTTAGGATGGCATAGAACGTAGCTAACACCATCGTATTCATAGATGTAGGTGTTGACATATTGGTGAGTCACTGCATTGGCTCCCACCGATAAGCGTCCATTCTAGTGATGAAGGCAAGGTAACTACACCAGCACATCGGTGAGACAATGTGTTGTCTCCCACTAATATGCTAACGTTTCATCGGTCAAGTCAAGGAAAATTGACATAATATTCCACCAACTCCAAGCCTGTTGTCCCATCGTTGTAACACCCATTGGAGTCTCACCGACCAGATAAAGTCTCGGTGACTAGAGACCAAAAAGATCGCATGAGAACTCCACGGTGTAGTGATAAAGGCATAAACTCATCAACCTTTAACAAAGGTCCAAACCAGTTAATTGTGGCACATTTCCCAAAAAGCTCACACTTGATGAAGATTTACTAGCTTCCTCCAAACTTTGAATTTATTCACGATCATAGGCCCATCGAACTTGCGCACCATCTAAAAATTTTCGTGCTCACTCACTTTTTCAATGCATCAACAAAATTCTTCAGAGTATCCACCTTTTCTAAAATGACCTTTCCATCATCCACCATATCTAAAAAAAAGTGATATTGCACATCGATATGTTTTGTCTTGGTATGGAAAGTAGGGTTGTTTTCCAAACAAATGGCACTTTGACTATCATAAAAAATTATAATCTTCCCTGCATTGAAGCCAATAGCAGAACACAAATGACTGAGCCAAACAAATTCTTTGGAGGTGTGTGTTGCTGCCATGTATTCTTCCTCTATAGTGGACAAAGTGAATATAGCCTATCGCTTTCTCATCCAACTGATTGCACCACCATTTAACATGAAAGTGTATCCACTGGTGGATATTTTTCTGTTAATGTCCCCTACCCAGTTAGAATCCACATATCCACGAATGCTGCATGTTCTTTCTGAGGCAACCAAATTGCCATGGTAACAAAGAGCATATTCTAAAGTCCCCTTTAAATATTTGGACACTCTCTTCACAACATCCCAATGTGTCCTTCGTATATTTTCTATAAAATGGCTAAGAACTCCCACTACTTGTGAAATGTCTAGCCTTGTATAGACCATTGCATACATTAGACTTCCAACAATACTTGCATAAGGAACCCTGGTCATGTCCTCTATCTTAGTAGTAGATTTTGGACAATCTTCAATAGATAGCTCCATTCCTTGCAAAACTTGAACATCTAGTTTCTTGCAATCATTCATACCAAATCTCTCCAGAATAGTGTTAACATACTTACTTCGGCTAACCCAAAGATTTATACTCGTTCTGTCCCTAGTTATTTCCATCCCCAAAATATACCTTGTTGCACCTAGATCTTTCATTTTGAAGTTTGCAGACAATTGAGATTTAAGATCAAAAATCATATTCTTACTATTTTCTATGAACAACATATCATCCACATATAGGGTTTTAATAAGAACACGATCATTTTCAGATTTTGATCTCGCAAATTCCATAGACAACAAAAAAGTGTCAAATTTTTGGTACCGCATTCTAGGTGACTGCTTCAAACCATACAAAGATTTCTTTAATTTGTAGACCAAGTTTTCTTTACATTTTTCAATGAAGTGATCAATATGGGACATATAAATTTCTTCTTCCAACTCTCCATGGAGAAACATTGTCTTCACATCCATCTGGTCGATCTCTAATTCATACGCTACTGCCAATGAAAAAATAAATTTGATGGATGTCAACTTTTCTACCGGGGAAAATATTTCTCCATAATCATTTCCCTCTATCTGGGAAAATCCCTTTGCAACCAAACTTGCCTTATATTTTTCAACTCTGCTATTTAGACTCGTCTTCTTCTTAAATACCCATTTACAACCAACAGGATTTTTCCCTTCAAGTAAAGGTACCAAATCTCAGGTTTCATTTTTCTGCAATGAGTCCATTTCTTCATTCATCGCTTCCAACCAGGAATTTGAATCAGACATACTAATAGCCTCTTTTATAGTCTGAGGCTCATCAGTGCTAGTAATCAAGGCATATGGAAAATTTGAATCTAACAAAGAGAAAACATAGCTATTAGGTTGTCATTGTTCATGTGTAGACCTTCTTATTGGCTGACGTTGTGGTTCTTCATCTTCAAAATGCTCATAGCTACTTGAACTCTCCTCAGTTTCAGGTACACCATGTAGTTCCTCTTTTTCTCGAGTCTGAGGAATTCCAACTACATCATTCTTCTTTTCTCTTTTATCTGTCTCCAATTGTGGATCAGCTATTGAAGGTTTCAGCTCATGAAATATTCCACTTCTGATGTACAAAACCTTCTCAGTATCAAGACTCCAAAGCTTGTATCCCTTCACACCAATGCTATAGATGATGAAGATTCATTTAACAACCTTTTTCTCCAACTTAAATCTTTTCTCATTTGGCACATATGCATATGCCTCACAACCAAAGACAAGAATATGTCTCAGAGAGGGCTTCTTACCAGACCAACCTTCCAAAGGTGTTTTGTCAACAAGAGAATAACAAGGTGAATGATTTACCAGGTAACATGTTGCAGCCACAACCTTAGCCTAGAACTTCTACTCCAGACCAGCATTGCTAAACATACTTCTCGCCCTCTCCATTAGTGTTCTATTCAAACTTTTAGCAACTCCATTTTTTTGAGTATAAGGTATATTTTTGTGCCTTTTAATCCCATGGTCTTTACAGTAACTTTCAAAGTCTGCAGAAAAAAACTCACCGCCATTATCCATCCTCAAACATTTGATTTTCTTTCCAGTCTGATTCTCTACCAAATTTTTAAATTCTTTAAACCGATTGAAAACTTTCGATTTACTCTTAAGAAAGTATATAAATGCCCTTGTTGAATAGTCATCAATAAAAGAAACATAATATCTAGACTTTGATAATGAAGGAACATTAACTAGACCAAACACATTAGAATGAACATAATCTAGTACACCAAAATATTTATGAGGAATCAAATAAAATGAAACACAGTGTTGCTTTCCATATATGCAATGTTCACAAAAATTGAAATCAAGGTTACAATCAACAAGACCTTCAACAATATTTTTATTTTTAAAGATTTTTAAACCTTTCTAATCTATGTGACTGAGTCTATGATGCCACAACATGGTTTTCTTAGTTGGGAGTTTCACCTCTAAGTAATTTGCACCGAGAAGAGCTTCATCATCCTTCTCTATAGGAGAAACCCTACTTGACTTTACAGAGATATTGTTATATTGAATAGGACATGCATCTAGCTTGTACATAGTGCCAATACACACACCCTTGGCCAACATCATAGCACCTCTAGCCATCTTACATCTTTTACTCAAGAAAGAAACTTCCAAACCAACATCATTAAGCTTACTGACATAAAGTAAGTTACGAGCCAAACTTGGTATGGTCATTACATCACCAATCCCTTTGATTCTTCCATTAGGGAATTATATTTTGACTCTTCCACGACCAACAATCTCTAGTGTCGAATCACTTTTTGGGTACACTTTTCCACCATCATACTTTTTGTACTTAGTGAGCCACTCTCTATGAGACGTCATGTGAAAACATGCACCTGAGTCAACCAGCTAGACATTAGTTGATGCCTAAGTTACCAAGGCTGTGATGAAGGCATCTTCATTACTTTGAGAAGATTCATTATCTAGAGAGTTACTCTTCTTCTCCTCCTTACAATCCTCATAGATATGACCAGGTTGCCCATAGCTCCAACATGTCACCTTGGAATGTTTACTAGGAGACTTTGATCTCCCTACAGATTTGGATTTAGGCTTCTTGTCCTTCCTCTTGCCTTTCTCCTTCGATCTACCTCGAACAACAAGTGCCTCTTTAGCAATCTCTAAAGACTTCCTTCGCATCTCTTCTGATGGCAGCGAAGCAACCATGTCTTCCATCTTGAAAGTAGTGGTTGTACTTCCAATAGCTGTTACAAGATGATCCCAAGTGTCAAGTAATGAACATATGTTCAGGAGCATGCAATGATCCTCCTCCTCTATCTTCACACCCACAGACGCTAATTGAGAAACAGTCATATTAAATAAGGTCAGATGGTTTACAACAAATGCACCTTCTTCCATCTTCAAGGAGTACAACTTCTTCCTCAGGAATAACTTATTTACCAGAGACTTTCCCTTATAAATACCACCAAGCTTCTTCCATAACGAAGTTACAAACTTCTCCTCATGGACATTCAGGAGTACAAAATCAACCAAACAAAGTCTAATCAGTCCTCTTGCTTTTCCATCTACAGGATCCCAATCTTATTGTTTCATGGTTTGTGGTATATTTCCAAACACAGTAATCCAAAGGTCTCTATCCACAAGCAAGTCTTCTATTATGAGTTTCCACATCTCAAAGTTTTCACCATTGAATTTTTCAATATCTACTCTACCTAATGTACTCGCCATCTCAAACAAAACTAGGTTCTAAATTTGCAAGACTCACACTACAATAATATGAGCATAAGCAATAGCCTTACTTACAAGGATAACACAATTGGCCAGGCTCTGATACCACTTCAAAGGAAAAAATGAGAGTGTGGAAATTATTTCCTAACACTAGAACCATAGAGGAGAAGAGAAAAGACTAGTTTTAAAACTTTAAAACACTTAAGATGAACACATACAGGATAACAAGAGTAACATAAATAAACAATCACAAAGATAACACCAAAATTATGTGGGAAAACCCTTAAGGTAGAAAAACCCACCACACAAAGCTAAATCAATTTTTATTACAGTAAAAAATAGTTTACATACAAAGTTACAAATTTTTTCCTTGAAGATGTTAGCTCTGAGTAGCATTCAGTCGACCTCTTCACTGTTCCAATGCTATTATTGCATACAATGAATCACCCACTAGGTGTCTTAATTATACACCTCTATCAAACATGCAAAGATGATCTCTAACCAACTACCTTGCAATCACACATCGGGATGCCCAATAATTAATTTTGTTTTCCATAATTAGATTTTGTCAACCGTCGAATAAAACTTTGTAGTTAATGCACATATCACTTTCACAGATTTAAACATTCGACCAATAACATATGATTTACAACAGTGATGTAAAAATCGATGAATGAGATCATGCCACGTTTTCTTACGCCATTCATCCGTCGATTTGACTATCGAAGCGTTCAACTATGCCCTGAGCAAAACCTACTGTGCTATCACGGTATGGCCTAACAACCACCGCGGTATGGCAATAATAATTTGATCGCCTGACTGTCATCATAGTTGGGGCCCACCATGACACTTGTTTTTTGCTCATGGAAATTCTAAGGCATCCAGGAGGGAATCTCCGTTATTCCCTCTAGCCCACCGAAAATGGTTTTTGATGCTATCACTCATCCAACACACATGCAATTTCGCTCGGCTAAAAGGTTCTCAGTGGTACTTTCCTTAGGATGGTGTAGAATGAAACCAGCACCGTCAGACTAAAAACCATCATAGTCATAGATACAGGTGCTAGCATATCGACGAGGCACTGCATTGGCTCCCACCAATAAGAATTTGTTCCAAAAATCAAGGCGAGGTAACGGCACCGACACATCAGTGAGACAACGCATTGTCTCCAATCAATATGCAGACATTCCACTAATGAAGATGAGGCAAATTGACATAAAATTTCTCCAACTCTAAGCTCATCGGCCCATTGCTCTAACACCCATTGGAATCTCACCAACCAGACAAAGTGACAGCAACCAGAGACCAAAATTATTGCATGAGAACTCCACGGTGTAGCAATAAAGGCATAAAATTTTCAAGACTTTAACAAAGGTCCAAGCCAGTAAATTGAGGCACATTTTCCAACAATTTTTATATAACATTTCACATTTCGTGAAGTGTGTCCTAGGTAAGTGGCTTGGGACCCATTCACTGCATGGACAATGGGTCCTCACTTACACCTAGGACCCCCCCTTGGAAAATGTTTTTAGTGGTATTTTAATGATTCAAAATCCATAATTCAATGTCAGATTGTGATATTTGGATTTAAGGAATTAAGGGTAAGATATGTACATATACAAGGTTATTTCACATATTTTATTTAAGCTTTCAAGTATTCAACTCCTAACAAAAATTTTATGATAAAGAGAGCATTCAAGGGAAAATTTTTAGAAGAATATTGTTGCAATCAAGATCTATTTCATTATGTTAAAGGCACGTCATGCATGTTGTTGAGCTAATTTTTTAATGTAGTATTCAAGATCAATTCATGCATATTCAAGGCATTGTTTCTACTCAACTTTTTTGATCAAGATCTACATTCATTCAGGCCTCTTCATGCTAAGTTGTAGATTTGATATCCAAGGTTTAATTGAGGTGTGGTGAGTTTTGACATTATTTGTTCTTTCATCATTCCTTTCACACATTGTTTCATTTAAAGGTTTAATAAAAAGTATGGGATTTGACCAAGGGAAACCCTTGTTCCCTAATAGAACAACATTTTTCTCCTTTTTCATGTGTCATTGTAGGTTTTAGGTTCAAGATCATTTGGACAGAAAATTTTCAAAAGTTGTCAATGTTTTCAAATAACATAAACTAAGCTACATGATTTATTTTAAGCCTTTTAGAATTCTCAAACTAGGATTTTTAAATGCAAACATTGAACAATAAAACCCCAAAACCATTTTTCTAGAGCCCTAGCTAGGACCCATTCACCATAACGTGAATGAGTCCTTACTGAGGTCTGAAAAAGAACTTTATGTAATAGGTACATAACACTTTACCCTCTTAAAACCTACCATTTTACTAGTATTTGGGTTAGATTTTATTTCTGTAACTCATTTACACATCATAACACTCAAATATTGAATGAAATATAGAAGAATTAGGCTCATCATTTTGTTTTCATTTTGGTTAACCTACATTTTTCTATGTTTTAATAATCAATATTGTGAAACTTTATTTACAATAATCGGGGAAAATTCAACTAATATGGTTCACATAACTTTGGAAAAATGGAAAATAGGGTGAGAATACCTTTAAGGAGATAGGATTCCTACTTCACACTCTTCTTTCACTCAAGGAAACCTTAGAGATCTCAATCCAAAGGAAGGAATTAGGGAAAGAGATCTACTAAAGGTTGTCCTAGGATATGATTAATGACTAAAAGGGGTTCACCACAAGGCTAGGGGTTGGAAAGACTAGTGATGTGCAAGATATAATGACAAGACTTAATGATATGCAAGACTAGACTAAATGACCTAGAAAAGAGTGTAAATCTAAATAGAAAATTGGGAAAATAGAAAAGTGCACCTAAAACCTTGAAGGAGCTCGAAATCCACTCTGAAATGTTGAAAATGATTCTTTTAGGGAACACTAGGACTCATAAGCCACTTCTAGAATATCACTCCCAGTCTAGGGTTTATGGACTAGAACAAGTTTCTAACAGTTAGATTTAGGATCTTCAAAAATCTAGAAATTTTCCTATACTGGGACTCATACACCACTTCTACCATATCAATCCCATTCTTCTTTTTTGCTAATTCAAAGTCCAGATCTATACTCCAATATTTTATCCTCCTTCCCAATCCGATCTTCATATGTAAACCTATAAAAAGACATGCAAAACAAAATATAGTACATTGATTTTCTTATGGGGGGTTTTCCTTAGTCAAACCCCTAGTTCGATAATTAAACATTGATGAAGATAATGGATCTTAAATGTTAATGTGAATATAAACCCTAACATTAAGTGTATCTAAGATTAGGAATTCATAAATATGATGCGACCCTATTCTATTGCACTAGAGTGAGATGCATGAATGAAATATTAAGATGAATGACTCACTTTGAGATATCCCTAATCACCCAAATGAACTCTAATAATGTTTGTACCTTCCTTAGGCTGAATGTAGATTCATAATGGAGGATGCAATAACTTAGGAGACAATTCATTAAACTTGTCTTAACGGTTAGTTGCATCTCCCCAACTTAGAATCCATCATGATTCACCATGGGCAACCATAATCAATCCTTGACAATGTGATATATTGAATAAAATTGTTCTTGAAGACCTAAAAAATTAAAATAATGTTGCTCCAAGGCTTCTTTTCTAAATATTTTCTCTTGAATGCTTTTGTGAAGAATGATTGAATGCTCTTGAATTCTTAGATCTTGAAATTGCTCCTCTATATTAAAAATAATGACTTAGAAGCTTGTTTATATAGGCACTACAACTAATTTACCATTACTTAGATCTCAAAAGCAGACATGAACCAAAAATTTGAATTAAAAACTTGAATTTCCTATTTAAACCCTAAAGTGGGGCCAAATGAGACTCATACACCACTTCTTATGTTTGGGTGCCATGAAGGGTGAGTCATATGCCCAAGGTGGCATATGAGTCCCACCATAGTTTTTAAGGATGGGTTAGAAATTTTCATGCTTTTTTTGATTTTGGTAGGTTTTTAGTTGAAATAAGCCTTCAAATCTGAAATAAAGGGTTTTAAGGGCCTATTAATGATGATCTAAAGGGTTATGAATTCAAGGGTACAAAAATAGGTCCAAATTAGGAAATAAATTGCATTATCTCCAAGAAGGGAGTATAATTTTTATTGCCACATTTAGCCTCCAGTTTAGCACCCATATGAATCTACGTGCATATGTGAGCTAAAGGAATCTGGACAATAAGCTTCACTTCATAAAATGATAATCATATGGATTCATTCATAATACATGAATATGAAGCACCCACTATAGCTATTGTAGTGTAGGAAAATGCATATCCTTGCATTTTCACACTTATTTGGGCCCGCCTTGCTTTATTTATCCTTCTTTATGTCTTAATGGGTCCTATTTTGCATCCACAAGCCTAATAAACTACATATTTTTCTAGCTAATATTGACAATCATCAAAGGGAAAATGATTATTTAATGATTTTGTCTATGTGTCCCTAATTTCTGGGTGAGGACTAAAATGCCAGCTCGGGCCTCTTAGTCCCCACAAGGTCTTGGAACACTGATTTTGAATACACAAGAAAAAGTACCTTTTTGTAGTTTATGCCCTGAGATTTGAGCCTTGAGACTAACACGCCAGGGTATCTTAGCCTTCCTTGGCTTATTTTCGAGATATAATTTCAAATTCTAGTAGGATTTATCCTCCTTTAATTAATGTTTTCCTATGTTGCCTTGGTGTGATGTAATTTCAAGATATTAAGCATAGATAAGTATAAATGCAAGGTTCCTTCTCTCATTTTTCTTCTAACAAGATATCCAAGAAAAATAAGCATTATGTATTCATTCAAGAGAATTCAAAAGAAGTTCTTCAAGTATTTTGAAGCCATCATAAATATTCAAGCATCATATCAAAGGATATTCTTGAATCATGTTTGTTTTTGTGCTAACATTTGTGATGTAGGGTTTTGATTCAAGAAAGAAATTCAAGCAAGATCTACATCCATTACAACAATTTCACACAAGTTTGCAAAATTTACAAGGGTTTGGTGAGTTGTAACAATGCATGTTGTTTATTCATCATTTCCCTCTGTTATTCTATTTCATTTCAAGGTTTAATTACCAACAAGGGTTTTGAGGAAGGAAAACTCCCATTTAATAACAATCAACATGATTTTCCTCTCTTGTATCCGTGTGACTATAGGTTTAGGTTGAAGACTTAAAGATCATTTGGAGTGAAATATTGAAAAGTTGTGAATTGGGTATGTGCAAGATCATCATGGACAGACTAAGCCCTTAAGTGGCAATGAAAATTTAGAAAATTAGAGTTAGACAACTTGACATAAAAATTTGAATAAGTTGTCTATATTATTTCAAAAATATGTAACAGTAGAATTTGTAGAAAATTGAATGTAGTTTCTAAACTACTAGGTTTATTTTTATTTTTAAATCTATTTGGTGAAAATTTAGAAATTTCAATGCAATAGTACTTAAATTTCAAGGAAAAAAAGAAGTAGGTGTGTGTCTAACCACCCTAAAAAGAATAAAATGATAATATTTTTTTTATAAGATTTTAGATATAAATAGAGGACTCATGTCTTGATGTAATGCATATTTTTTTGTAATTTTTCCAGCTAAATAATTATTTATGAATTTTTTATTACAAATTTTAAAAAATATAAAAACTCATATCTCTGACCACCTTAAATTGGTCAAAAATTCATGAAATTCATTTTTTTTAATCCTATAGTATACAAAGCATAGAATGTGACACGTGTTTCAGATTAAAAAAAAATTATACCATTTGAAAGATATAGATATTTTTCAATCAGCCTATCAATCAGGACATTAGTCGTAATTCAAATAGAAAATGAATAATAATTATTTATTAAATTCAAAGGAAAGCATAATTTATATTGGTGTAAAGATGAGAAATTCCTTTAAAAACCATTTTCATTTCATCAATTTTGGGTTAAAAAAAGGTTGTCAACCACATGGGCCATCATATCACCACTTTTTGGCACATCATGATCTTGCGCGTACCCAAGTTGCATTACAAAGTTGTCATGTTCATAGAAACTTACTTATAGGTCAAATCTGGAAGCTTCAGAACCTAAGATCTGAGAGGAAGAAAGTGTAGACCTTGGATCTTAGGACCAGCTTTCGAGTTTTTAGAAATTCAGAATGGGTCTAATATGCCACATAAAGTGTCTAGTCCTTGTAGTGGTAATGTTTACAGATTCTTTGAGATTCAATTTGGAGATTTAAATATTGCACATTTTCCTCAAAAAATAACAACGAGACTAAGACAATAATAAGGTCATCTTTGTCCTCCCTCTCATAGTTGGTCAGCTTCTTTGCATTTCTAAAATCCTCATCACATCTCCATACTTCCTAGGTACACACATCATATCTTATTGTTGCATAATTTCATCATTTGCATCCCTCATTTTGTTTTCATAGATAGGTTTTGTAAGTTGAGTGCTTTTTTGTCTTTTCCAAGGATTTTCTTAGTGGTGGACCCCTAAAATTTGATAGAACCCCCTTTCCCAAGTCTTTCTAATTGTGATTTGACTCACCTTGTGATGTTGATAGTCAATATAGTTAGGATTCTTAGGACAATATCAAATGACCTAGATAAATGAGGTGAAAAAAACATCACCCTCATTCACCCAGTTTTTCTTGGGTTTATTTTGGTGAATCCGACCTTTTTGAGCATTCATTTTCTGGTTTGGATTTCTTTAAATTCCTAGATCTAGGTTACATTATTTCTTGCATTGCATCTTGCATTAGTGAAATTGCATCTAGGGTTTCTTATATTTAGTGAAAGTTCATATAGGTTGCATTTTTTTATTTCTTTCATCATTTCATTTCATTCAAAACCTAAAAAGTGCATTTTTCATCATCTTAATTGCATTTAGGAACATTATTGCTCATTCATAATTAAAAGAAAAATTGAATTCACTTTTGCATCCAATTGCTTGTCACTAGTTACTTTTTATTGCATTCATTTCCATAAGTTACTATTTCAAAACATTGGGTCCCTAGATATGCAACCTAGGAAAACTATTAATAGATCATAATTTTAATTTTTTTTGAAGAAAACCTCCACTGGGACAAAAATTCCCTTCTTCGTGTCTTAGTCCCTCTTAGGATTTTTGCTTCAGAATCTTGTCAGAGTTGTGTGATTTTTGTTATAGTTCTTGGAACCTCCAAATTCCTTCAGTAGGACCAAGAATCCCTTACTATCATCTTATTTCTTGTTGAATTTGAAGTTGTAGTTTCTAGGGTTTAAATTTTATTTTTCGTGCTTCTGTTTGTTGCCATTGGTTATTTGTTTTAGTGGGTTGACCTTATATTTCATGTATTTTACTAAATCTAGCTTAAATTGGTTCATTTCATGCATTTCTTCATTCCAAATTTGCATTCACAACATTTCATCGCACATTGTAATCAATAAATTACCTTGTTTGAAATCTGAAAATTATATTTATACATTCCATTTTTAGCCTTTACATTAGATTTTGATTTTGCATCTAGATTAATTTTCATAAATGTTAGTATCTATCCTTTCAAAATTTTGAAAGAAAAACTTATTCAATAAGAATTTTAGTCATTCATTCAATGCATTTCATATTTATGAGAGTCTCTTAGTGCAAGAGAGTGAAAATGTTGATGATTTCCTTAAACCTACCCCCCCTCTTATCTCTCCTATTTGTGGGAATCATGTGATAGAATATGTTGCAAGAATAGATATTCATCATGATCATAATTGTTTTTCTCCTAATATCTCTCCCATTGGTGATGAAGGTATCTTGGTGAAAGAAGATGCAATCATTTAGAATCATGAAGGTCTTGCTTGTTCTTCTCCTCATCCCCCTTGGGAAGATCATAGAAAAATTCCTAAACATTACCTTACCTAGTCTCCACTCATCCCTTGCTTGTGAGAATCTCTTAGTGAAAGAGGATCAAAATATAGATAAACAAGACAATCACATTTATTCCTCTCCTAGTAACTATCCTAGTTGTGAATATGATACTTTGATTGGTGAGAATACTATGTGTCTCTCTTCCCCTAGGTAAACCTTATTGAATGACACATTCCAACAATCGGTAACTCCCTTGCATGCGATGAAGTCATTTTAGAAGAACCAACCTTTGAACATCATAAAAAAGTGGTTTATAGTTCTCCTAAAAACTCTTCTCCTTTGGAGGATATCATAGTAGAAGACAGCGTGAACATTCACATATGTCATTCAAAAACTATTAATGAGGCTGGGTATGTGTAGGATCATGATGGGCCACAAAGTGGCAATATGTAAGTGATGTGATGGCCCATGTGGTTGACAAACTTTATTTTACCCAATATTGATGAAACGAAAAGGGTTTTTAAAGGAGATTCTAAAATTTACACTAATATTATTATGCTTTACTTTGAATTTAATAAATAATTATTATTCATTTTCTATTTGAATTACAAATAAAGTTTCGATTGATAGGCTGATTGAAAAACACATATACCTTTCAAACGGTATCACATTTTTGAATCCAAAACATGTGTCACATTTTATGCTTTGCATATTATAGGATTAAAAAAAAAAGCAATTTCATGAATATTTTGACCAAATTAAGGTGGTCAGACATACAATTTGTAATATTTTAAAAAAATTGTAATAAAAAATTCATAATTAATTATTTACTTGGAAAAAATTTACAACAAATATGCATCACATTGGGACATGCGTCCTCTAATTATATCTAAAATCTTATAAAAAAATATTATCATTTTATTGTGGTTAGGGTGGTTAGACATACACCTACTTATTATTTTTTCTGTAAAATTTAAGTACTACTGCATTGAAATTTCAAATTTTCAACAAATAATTTTTTTTAAATAAACCTAGTAGTTTAGAAATTACATTCAATTTTCTACAGATTTTATTCTTACATATTTTTGAAATAATATAGATAACTTATTCAATTTTTTACGTCAAGTTTCCTAACTTTGATTTTCTGAATTTTCATCACCACTTAAGGGCCTGTTTTGCCCATGATGATCTTGTACATACCCGACTTCCTTAGACGAAGATGATGAAGAGAATTTAGAATCCCCTTTACTAATACATCATGAAATTTATTATGAGGTTATGCACATTAGATATACCTTGATGTACTCCCTTGAGCCTAAACTTATCATTTATCCATCGTCGCAAAAACCATAAATTCAAACTAAACATGTTGTCATCCTTGAACCACCTAAGAAAATGGTGTCACAAAAATTGAGCTATAACACTATTTCTCATACATATAAAACTAGGAATATTCCACAACCAAGACAAACACCTTCAACATGCCTCCCATTGCCTAATCCTATCTTACCAGGTCCTCCTCATGGAAAGGAGTATGATCTTGTCGAACAACTAAAGAATACTCCTGCAAAGATATCATTGTGGGACCTTATTCAAGCCTCACCTCACTACCATAACATGATTCAAAATACCTAACAACAATTTCCTATCCCTTCTAATGTGCAAGTTGTTGGTGTAAATAATTATTTAATTACACTTACATAAGTTTACTTAGGCATTTAATTATATTCCTAGGTATCATTTACTAGGTGATGGGTTCACATGTTTGTTTAGGATATAAGATTCCTTCTAGAAGGATGAGTTGTATTTTCTAGAAGTCTTATCTAACATAGCATCATTTGGCAGGACCCATCATATTTTACATCCCCATAAGCTATTTCTAACATAGTACATAGATGAATATGGTCAGTGGGGTTTGTGGGGAATAGGCCGGTACCTTTCTTAGGTGGTGTGTGTAGCCCTAGATAGTGGACATCTAGATAATATTATATGCATGACGGGAGGAAATTTCTTGAGCCCGACTATCGATTAGCCATATATAGATAAGGGATCTCTCCTCCCCCTAGCTCTAGTTCCATAGGTTGTATCCATGGCATGTATGTAGAGATAGATGGAGTAGACTAAAATAGATGATGGATGATGGGTTCCCTCATATTTTCTCAAACCCATAGGGACATACCCGTCTATCAAGCAGCCATATCATATATATATAGGGGGACAGGGCCTATATAGATATATATATGGATATAGGGAGTAAGTGTAGGTTCAATATACTTGGTCAAGATATAGAGGGCCCCCTCTAACTGTATAGATAAGGGGGGTCAACTGGTCATGTCAAGCCCATATCTTTAAATTGTAGATTTGAACCCTGCTATTGGATATAGATTGATTTTATAGTCATCCACCTTGGCTTAGGGACCATCGTAAGGACAGGTAGGGAAATATTTAACTTTAATCTCAAATAGAGAGGGTGAGTCTTTCCTTGGTCTTTAAGCTAAGTAGGGGCAGCGGATTCCTGATATCCTCTCTATATAGGGGCGGGGTGGATGAACTATAGATTGTGAGAATGGGTGGATGCAAGGGTGGGGATCAAGCATCAATGCAATTGTGAAGGTGACTAAAGGCCCTAAAATTAAGTCGGTGTAGCCACCCTTGACTTCCTCATCACCATTCTATCCAGATTCAAGAGTGGGTTCTTTCAAGACAAGAAAGAGCGCTTCGAGTTTTTTGCAGGTTCAATGCCTAGTGTATCAATATGGAACTATAGTAGGCCATAGATAGACTTTGATGGATGGATGGTTATGGAATTCATTCCTAGGTGCCCTAGATAGATTCATCTCCCACCCAACCTAGGCAATCAACCTACCCTATATGTTAGATTTTGACGAAAGAAAAATTGTTCTTGAGTTTCTCTTATGCCTTGGATTCAATGGTTAGGTTCTCAAGACCCCAAATCACACCCAACAAAACATTCACAACAAGATTGGTCCCTCAGATATGGGAAGATTTCTGTACCATTGAATCTCTAATACCATGTAGGAGTTTATGAAATAGATTGAATAACCCAAGAAGTTTATAAGAGAAAGTAAAAGCTACATAGATTGGAAAAGCATAAAGAATGCACACTAGAACTTCGAGAGATTATGCAATATCAATATGAAAAAATTGCATTAAGAGTAGGCCTCCAAGCTGAAAGGATACAATACAAATATGCATGAATGAATGCAAGATTATTGCAAGAATGGATGAAAATACAAGCTAGGTAGTGAGTTTATATAGAACTTAGGAGAGGAGGTAGTGGAAAATCAAACCACTACGAGTCAACCACAAAAAGTGGAGATGGCCACCTAACATGGAAGGTAGTTTCACCCTTTAAGGGAACAACTCATCGCTTATCTCCTAGTTATTAAATAACAAACTCACGTTATTATCGTAAGAAGGATTGATTAAGTGTAGGAAAAACCTAGGACTAAGGGAAAATAAATTAACCCACTAGGAAAAGTAAAACTTACACCAACACAACTGAACAACATAGTAGAAATGATTCAAGGAATAAATGTTCACATCATTTTCCACCAAAGTGTGCTCCCTATTTTGGAAGTGTAAAAACAATATGATATTTTGTTGATCGTAGCTCAATACAATACCATAGGGATAAAGCAAGCCCTTGTTGACAATGGATCAATCTTAAATGTGTGTAGTGCAAACCTTTTGGATAAGCCTTGTGATCATAAATAAAAAATTCAACTCGACTCTTTATCTATTAAGGGATTTGACAATGTCAAAAAACAAGCACTTAGAGTGATCAATTTACCTAGTACAATTGGAAAGGATACCTTACAAACCCCTATTCATGTTATTCCTCATGATCTTTCATACAATATTCTTTTGGGGAGGTCGTGGATTCATGAGATGCATGTGGTGCCTTCTACCCTTCATCATAAAATGAAGTATGTCTACAACAAAAAATTATACATTGGACATTGATAATGAGCCCTATAGTGTTTTACAACTTGAGAAAAAGAAGGAAAATATTTTGAAAAAATTGATACAAACTACACAAGTTGAACCAATGCAAGACAAATAAAAACACATTGAAGAGCTCACAAATCTATTAGAAGATGATTGGCGTTCCTTAGATTTTGAACATAAATTCATGGGAGAATACATGATCATAAACAACGATTCAGAGAAGGGAAAATAAAAAAGTAGTAATGTCAAAAAAAATTTTGGAAGATCCTTTGAAAGCTTCCACATCAACCACTTTAGAAGGAAAATATGAAAATTAGATGACAAAATTTGATGAAACCGACTATCAACAACCACTGAATCCTAAAGAAATGAAAAATATTTATGGAAAAGGTTATATGAACTTATGAAACAACTTGGATATAGTTGAAAAGGATGGGGCGCTAGAGAAAAAGGTATCTATGTACCTATGTAGCCTAACACACAAGAATAAAATCATAGTCTTGGTTATTCTCCCATGATAGAAATAAAACCATCAAACAATCCTTCACTTAATATCAACTCTATCACAAAACAACCTTCTAAGATAACTTTAAAAATGGTGCATCTTGAACTAATAGAAACTGGTGGTCTTGATGATCATCCTTTGCAAGAAATGAAACAAACAAAAAAATCCTCACTTAATGTAAATGTCATCTCACAAAACACTAATTATTTGAGTTTGATTGATTTTACACCCTCCTGTAAAGGAGAGAATAAAATATGACAATCTAAAGATTCTTGTGTAGGTATGACACCTTGTGCTAAGAAAGAGATATCTTTGTCACAAAATAAAGAAACATCCTCCACTTTTGACAAAAAGAGTATCTTGACAAGACTCCTCAAAGATTGTGTGATCTCTCTCCCTTTGATAACACGAAAGAGATTATACTATAACAGTTCATTTTTCACATATCATAGAGTTCATGATCATCCTACTAATGAATGTAAGGCTTTAAGTGATAAAATTCAACATCTTAATGAGTTTTGTGCTCTTCCTTATGTGGGAGCACTTAATTCCTCTAATTGATATTGATTTTCACTTTAGCATGTTTCTTATCATTTCACCCTTGTCCTGCACTAAGTGGGGGCAAGGGGTTAAATAGACTCATCCTCGTATGTCACTTGTCATTGTCTCTTTTGGCTAGTTGATTTACTTCCATATATATGTATGAGAAAGATTGGGATGTGGATGACATGCCTTAAGTTGGCTCACATGTGACATACTCTCATGTCTTATTCTAATTTAAAGCAATTTCTCACAACAATGGTGTTATCAACCGCTTTAAAGTGGGGGCATACATTGACACTCATGTTTCATTCTATGATTTTCTTTCTTCCTACGATGCATCCTTTTGTTGGTGGTGTCATTGGGTTTTATTTCATCTAAGAATGATATTTCTTTGACATTTCCTATCTTGGAAACATTAAGTACATTGTTCTCTAAGATGAGACCTTGCACGAACTATGTAAAATCCCTTTGAACATCTCACATTCTTGTTGTGTTGTGTCGTGTGCCTTATTAAAGTCATAGAGGTATGGCTTTGATATGGATCCTTGAGGCTCACCTAGTGAACAACTAGCTTCACTATCCCTTATGAGCATGCATTTTATTTTTGTGCCTTATTAAATTCATGGAGGTATGGCTTTGATATGGCCCCTTGGGCTCACCTAGTGAATAACTAACTTCACTAGCGCTTGTGAGCATGCATTTTATTTTTGTCCTTATGATAGTCATGGGGGTATGAGGTTGATATGGACTTCTTGGGGCTCACTTAGTGGAAAACTAGTATTACTATTGGATGTTGTGGTTGTATTTCTGATATGTGGTTGTCAATGATGTCAACACTATTAGCATTAATGACTTTAAGACTGTATATGTT
The DNA here is from genome assembly GCA_007115665.2 of Sequoiadendron giganteum. NCBI lineage: Eukaryota > Viridiplantae > Streptophyta > Pinopsida > Cupressales > Cupressaceae > Sequoiadendron > Sequoiadendron giganteum. Next base: position 226,396,703 of record CM021100.1, read on the forward strand.
GAGCATATTGAGAAAATTGTAATAAAATCTGTTACAGGTTGTCTTTGAATTAGTGAAGCTAATTATGGAGGATAGTTCAGTATGTTGATAAATAGATTTTGCGGACTAAATTTTTTTTTCTCAAGCCTATCTATTTTCTACTCTAAAAGTTTCAAAGGTGCACATGAAGATTTGAACAAGTTATAAGTTTATGTGTTCTGATAGCTATTCTATTACTGCAAATGGTGTTCATGGAAGAAGATAATGTGATTCTAGTAATCTGAGTTGTAATGTATGTTCTTGTGGTGTTCATGGAAATTTGTAGATCATAATCTATCTTTTTTGCACATCTAGATTGATCATTGTGCTCGTCATCCAAGATTTTCTCTTGCATGTTCATGTTTTTCATGTTCATGGACGACAAGGTGTTTGAAGCGTATTGTGAATATTTGAGGAAGAATATTTGAAAGTTTTTTGTGTTCGAGAATATTTTTTTAGGTCTCTACTATGTTGTGGCTAACCTTGGTTGATGTGCATTGATAATCTTTATTGTTTTTGGCTGAAATTTTTCATTCATTATATTATTGTGTTGAAGCCAACACAAAAAAAAGTAATTTCTTGTTGCGGATATATATAAGTGATTCTTTATCTCATTTGAGACATGTATGATGCAAAGTATGTGAGTACTATGTGAAAAAAAGGTTCAGATCATTCGAAGGAAGATAAAAGTTTGAATAAGAGTGAAAGATAGTCAAGAAGTGTTCATGTGCTTAACCAAAACTATAATCAGGCATTAGTAGATGCTACTTTCTTTGTTCAAATTCTTTAGATGGATTTAATCTGAATATTTTCTATAAGACAGTGAGTCTTCCTTTGATCAGTGAGCTCTAGGAAGTGTGCCTGAATGCATGTGAATTCCTCATATATTCTTCTTATACTTTTAATAGGGTATAACTTGTGGATTAACCTCCACCATGGATTTTCCCCTAACAAGGTTTCCACACAGAAATCTTGGTGTTATGTGTGTTTCTAATATGTTGTTGATTCATGCTTTCACTGTTATTAATCAGATCATAAATTAAAGGTTAATAAGATTAATAAGTTTGAAATTCTATGACAACTAATTCACCCCCCCTCTTAGTTGGTTGTCCTTGTGTTTCCAAAAATTGGTATCAAAGCAAGTTCCTTGGAAGAAGTTTAACAACTTGAGGTGATCTGGGATGGCGACATACAAGAAGGATAGTCTGAGATTTTATGGAACAAATTATTCTTTGGGGAAGACTCAAATGGAGTGTCATCTGAGTTGCATGGTGAATCCTACTAGAACATTACATGCAATAGTTATGTTATTTCTCTAAATGGTCCGACTACTCCTCCTACGATTAGAGATGTTGAATATAACATCACGGCTAAGGAAGCATTGTTGAGTCCTTTGAATGATTCTAAGATGAAAAATGTTATGAACTTGATAAATACTTATGAGATATATAATAAGTTGGAAAATTTATATGAAGGTGATGCTAATGTGAAGATGGTTGAGCTACAGTGTCTGAAAGGAAAATATGAACTGCTAAAGATGGGTAATGATGAGAATATTGCTACCTTCATGCAAAGAGTGAATGAACTTGTGTGTGGTATCAAATGTGCCGGTGGACAGGTGGATCGATAAAAAATTGTTGCTAAAGTCCTTAGATCCTTGTCTATTGCATACAAAATCAAAGCTACAGTCATTAAGAAGCTTCAAACTATGAAAATATAACCAGAGATATGTTGGTTGGAAAACTTACTACTTTTGAGTTGAGTGAATTCGGTGATGCCCTTCCTAAGAAAAAATATGCATTTAAAGCTACTACTTTTGGGAGACAAGCAGAGATATGATGCAGGTGAAAGTTCTTCTAGAAAGGTATTCAAATATGAGGAAGAAATGAGATAGATTAAAGAGGAAGAAAGATAACTAAATGAGCTTGAAGCACTTATTGTCAAAAGGGAATCTAGAGGAGAAGGTAAGTATAAAGGAAAGTTTCCTATTAATTTTTTTTCTTAAAATGAGATAGGTCATTTTGCATCAAGGTGTCAAGAAAGAGTTCCTAAGCCAAGACCTTACAAGCCTAAATTTCGAAAGAAGTGTTACTATGTTGTTGATGAAGGTGTGACAGATGATGAATTTGACAAAGGGAATGCAAGTGAAGATGAGTTTTTGTTTATTGCTATCTAGGAAAATAATTTTGTCTATTGAATCTGCTAGCTGTACAAATGAGGAGAAAGCTCTAGCTTCTCAAGTTGAAGAAAAATATGAATGGTTAATTGACAATGGATGTTCACATCAAATGATAGGTGATAATATCAAATTTGTAATCTTGGATAAGTATGACGGTGGTTTTGTAAGACTTGGTGATAACAATGGTGGTATAATCCATGGTAGAGGATTTATTTATTTTGATGGTAAGAATAATATTGACGATGTTCTTTATGTTGAAGGTTTGAAGCATAATATTTTGAGTGTTGGACAGATGGTTGATAAGGGATACAATCTTCAATTCAAATATGGAAAATGTAGCATATTGGGAAGTTCTGGAAATGTGATTGCTTGAAGTACAAAAACACAAGGTAACATCATTCATCTAAATGTTGGTAGTAAAAGTTATCTGATTTCTCAAGTTGATGAAAGATGGTTATGGCATAGAAGAATGTGTCATGTAAAATTTGACAATAATAGATAAAGATATGTTCCTCATAGGCTGTGAGAGATCTTCCTAAATTGGTGAAGCCTACTAATACAATATGTAAGGAAAGTCAGTTGCGAAAACAAACTAGAATTTTATTTCATAGCAAACAACATTGTTCAAATGAATTGTTGGAGCTTGTGCACACTGACTTATGTGGTCCTGCTAGAATGAGAAGTTTACAAGGTTGCAGGTACTTCATGTTACTTATTGATGATTACTCTAGGATGATGTGAGTTACTTTCTTAAGGGAAAAATTTGAAGCTCTAGAAAACTTCAAGATCTTTAATCCTATGGTTGAGACAGAGAAAGGTCTGAGGATTAAGTGTCTGAGATCAGATAGAGGTGGTTAGTTTACTTAAAGTGAGTTCAATTATTTTTGTGAAGAACATGAGATAAAGAGAAAATTATCTACACTGTAGACCCCCCAACAAAATGGAGTTGTGGAAAGGAAGAATATGATAGTTCAAGATGCTGCTAGAACTATGATTTTGGAAGGAAATGTCCCTCATATCAATTGGAGAGTTGTTGTGAGTACTGTTGTTTATATCCTTAACCAGGTACAAAAGAAAGGTTATACTAGCAAGACTCCTTTTGAGCTATGATTTGGTCATAAGCCTACTATTATATATTTCAAAATCTTTTGGAGGAAATTATATATTAGGAGATATTAAGATCTAGGAGAGTTTGATGCTAGAAGTGATGAAGGAATCTTTCATGGTTATTCTACTAAGAGAAAGGCCTACAAGTGCTACAACAAGAGATTGAAGAAAATGGTTGAAAGTGAAAATGTTAAGGTTGATGAAGACATTGCTAGACCCTCCAAAACCTATGGATATGATTTTGATGATTATAATGATAGTACAAACAAGAGTCAAAATTCAAATCAAGTTCAGATCATTCTATTGAATGAAGAAGATCAAGAAGAAGAAGAGACCACAAGAGCTTGAAGTTCAAGAACAGTCTAAGACTCCAAGGTATGTGAGATTAAATCATTTAGAAAATCAGATTATCGGAGATAAGAACAAAGGTGTCCATACTAGGAGAAGAATTGCAAAAGAATATTGTTTACTTTCAAAGGCTGAGCCAAGTAATGTCAATGAACCATGCAAAGATGAACATTGGAGTGAAGCAATGAAAGAAGAACTACAAAAAATTGAGAAGAATAATGCATGGATTCTTGTTCCTAGACCTAAAGAAAAAAATGTAATTGGAACTAAATCAACTTTTAGAAACAAGGTGAAGTTATTAGAAACAAAGCAAGATTGGTATGTAAAGGATACTCTTAGATGGAAGGTATTGAATTTGAAGAAATTTTCTCTCTTGTCACTAGAATTGAAGCTGTGAGATTTTTTCTTGCTTATGTTGCTTACAAAAGCTATAGTTTATCATATGGATGTCAAGTCAACATTTCAAAATGGTGAATTAGAAGAAGAGGTGTATATTGAGAAATTTGATGGATTCAATTGACTGGTTAGGGAGATATGGCTTGTTGGTTGAAGAAATCATTGTATGGAATCAAGCAAGCCCCTAGAGCTTGGTATGCCAAATTGGATAAGAATTTGTTGAAGCTTGGATTTAAAAAAGGTACTGTTGATAGTAATCTATATTTCAAGATTGATAATGACAAAGATTTGTTTGTGGAAGTCTTTGTTGATGATATCATTTTTCGATGAGATGATGGTTTGTGCATGAATTTTTCTAATGAGATGTCAATGATTGGAGAGTTAAAAAAAAAATTTGGATTGTAAGGGTGATCCCACAATAGTGGCTTACAAGTTTTGGCCAAACTAGACACTGAAATTATTATTTTTAACTAAATCTTCACATTCGGGCACCTATATCTATTAAACTGTGAGGAATTTGAAGATGATGCAAAATAGAGTCTCATAAAATTTTGTTTGTAGATTCTAAAAATATTTTTTTCAAATTTTTTGGATTAATATTGCACTTCTTTTTCCATCTCCCACGAAAACTAGTTTTTTTCAAAAAACAACATTTTAAAAAAGTGACGCTCACCATATACAACATAATTTTTTTTGTATGAAGGATAAAATTCTATTTTTTTTTAATTTAGATTTGTAACTAAAATATCTAGCACTTTCATTTGGTCTCATAATTTTTTATTGAATATTTTTTCCTTAATAGATTTTCGAAGTCAAACCAATTGCAATTCAGACATAGGCGGACTCTATACAACATTACTTTTTTTGTATGCATTGAAATTCAATTTTTTTTTTTTAATGGATCAAGGACATGAATACCCAGCACAAACATATTTAAAATAATATATTTTGATAATTTTTCTATTTTTCCACATGTGCAAAAAAGAGACCTTGATTTTTAGTGAAAAACCTATGTTTAATAAAACTAAAAAAACACATACATAATAAAACCAAAACATATTAAAATTATATTCATGGGATAGATCATTTCGAGGAATACCATAATCATTTCAAATAAATTTTAAATGAATTCATTTGATCCTCCAAAAGGTAATCCAAAAGTGATTTTTTATCAGCATTTTGATAGATGTAAAGGAGATTCATTTATAGGTATGGTTTAAAACTAGCGAGGTTCTATCCAAGGAGGTTTGATCTAAGGTATTTTGATCAAACCCTCTTCAATTGGAATCCTTAAAATGGAACTTTAAAGGCTTAAATCATTATATTTTCTAAAAATATGAGATTTCAGCAAAAATTAGTCCCTCTTAGAAATTGTAAACCAGCTTTGTGGGATCACTCGTAAATTACTTAGGTGGATAAAGGGATCTTTATATCTCAGTCCAAGTATGTGAGAGAACTACTAAAGAAGTTTGGTATGCAAAACTCAAAACCAGTCGGTACACCCATGGTGATTGGATGTAAGTTCACACAAGATGATGAATCTATGAAGGCAAATCACAATAGATACAAATCAATGATTGGTGGATTTTTATATTTGACCCAAACTAGACTTGATATCATGAATTTTGTATGCATTGTTGCTAGATTTCAAGCCAATCCAAAGGAATCTCACGTGACTGTTGTGAAGATAATTTTTAGATACTGGAAGGGAAAAGTTGATTTTGGCCTATGGTATCCTAAAGATGATTATCTTACTTGAAGTGCCTTTACTGCTACTGATTGGGTACGAGATTTGAATGATAGGAAAAGTTCTAGTGCTGGCACATTTTTTTTGGGAAAGAAGCTAATTTCATGGTTAAGAAAAAGGAAGAATGTTGTTTCCTTATCTACTATAGAGGTAAAATATATTGTTGTTGCTAACAATTGTACTCAAGTATTATGGATGAAATAGATGTTGAAAGTTATCAGAGTTGTGTATGATGAACCTTTTACCATACTTTGTGATAACTCAAGTGATAAAAATGTCTAAGAATCTATCTTGCTGCATTCAAAGACCAATCATATATCTATCAAGTACCACTTTTTGAAGGATAAGGTGACTGATAAGGAAGTCAAATTGGAGTATGTGCTTACTAAGGAGCAGATTGTAGACATCTTTACTAATCCTTTCCCTAAGGATACTTTTGAGTATCTCAGAGGGAAGTTAGGGGTGATTACCCCTCCTAATTAGAACTAAGATGCGTAGTCTTTGCATCAGTCCATGCATTCATAGTCATAACTTGATCTGGATTGATGTTGTTGTGGCTGCTACTCTGGGCAAGTAGTCAGATGATTTAGATGTGTGGTTCAAAGCTTGTGTACCTTTTCCATTGATGTCAAAGGAGGAGAAGAGTAATGTGAAAAACTATGGAAGAGACAAAAGAAAGGGGGAGAAGAACATTGTGAAGTAAGGGAGAGAAGAGCAATGTGTAAAGGGGAGATTTTTGGAAGTGTTGGATGTTGTGGCTGTGTTTCTGACATGTGGTTATCATTGATGTCAACACCTTTACTATTGATGTTCTTCAAGGTTGTATATGTCGAGGATATTGAGAAAATTATAATAAATATGTTGAAGGTTGTTTGTGAAGCTGTGAAGTTCAGTGTGGTGCAAAATTCAGTATGGTGGTATTCAGAAGTTGACTTTTAAAGGGTTTATTGCTAAGCCTATATAGCTTATACTATGGAAGTTTCAAACGTGTGCATCAAGATTTGTGCAAGTTGTGAGTTTTTGTGTTCCTACAGTTATTCTGTTACTGTAGTAGATGTTTCTAGAAGATGATAATTTAATTATGGTAATTCTAGTTGTTGTGTATACCCATGCGATGTTTGTTGATGTGTCTAGATCATTCTCTATCTTTGTTGCATGTCGACATTGATGAGTGTGATCGTGATAGGAGATTTTTCCGTTGTGTGTTCAATTTTTCATGTTCTTAGCCGACATGATGCTTAAGCATGTTTCATATCCTCATGGATTAATATTGGGCCAATGGTTTGTAATTTATAATTTTTTTTTTGGCCGACAGAGTTGTTGATGTAATTCCATGTAGTAGATATATAAGAGTGATTTTTCTTCATTTTGAAGTGTGCTCAATGTGTGTATGAGAAGTGTGAATAAAAAATGTGCGGATAAAGATCAAATCATTTGATTGCAAAGTAGAGTGTAAAGAATATTTTGTGAAGTGTGAAGAAGTATTTTTGTGCCTAACCAGAACTATCATCAGGCTTTTGAAGAAGCTAATTTATTAGTTCATATTCTTCAAATGGTTTTAATCTAAATTTTTTTGTAAGGCAGTAAGCCTTCCCATTTGAGCAGTGAGCTCTACGCAATGTGCATTCCTTATTTGTTTCTCTTTATACTTTTAATAGGGTATAAATTGTGGATTGACCTCCACTGTGGTTTTTCCCCTAACAAGGTTTCCACGAAAAAATCTTGGTGTTATGTGTGCTTCTGATGTGTTTTTGATTTGTGATTTCACTGTTATTTATCTGATCTAAGTTCAAAGGTTAATAAGGTTAAATAAGTGGGTGATCCCACAATAGTGGTTTACAATTTTTGGTGAAATTGGACACTGAAATTATTATTTTTAACTAAATATTCACATTTGGGCACCTATAGCGGCTAAACCATGAGGAATTTGAATATGATTCAAACTAGAGTCTCGTCACATTTTGTCTCTAGGTTCTAAAAAATATAATTTATTTTTTTGGAATCAAATTGCACTTTTTTTTCCATTGATCTATGAAAACTATTTTTGTTTCAAAAAGTAACATTTTTAAAAAGTGGCGCACACCGTATAATGCATAACTTTTTTTGTATATATCAAAAAAAAAAAATTCTTTTTTTATTAGATCAAGGACTTCAATATCTAGTGCACTCATCTTTTTCGATATTTTTTTTTGATAATCTGCTATTTTTCCACATGTGCAGATTAGAGACCTTCATTTTTGATGAAATACCTATGTTTAATAAAACTAAGAAAAAAAATACATAATAAAACCAAAACATATTAAAATTATATTAATTAGATAGATTGTTGTGAGAAATAGCTGATTCCAATTGAGTTTGTGAATATTTCTTAGTTTTCATCCTCAACTCAAGCTATGAAGTGCCAAACATTAGGTTTTTTTATGTCTCAGGGGGAGGATGAGGGATAAGGGGGGTTTGTACGAACCCCTAGGGCTTCGATTGAACCCCTTTCCAATGAATTTTGTTTTTTTTTGGTGGCCAAGATTCAAAGAGGTTCACTCAAGCCTTGGTTTAAGAGAACCCCTTATGGGTTCTATCAAACCAGTAGGTTCGTACGAACCTCCAAAATCAGATTTTTTGCCTTGGGGTCATTTTTTGTGGGTTTTACTTCCTCACTTGAATTGTAAACCACTATTGTGGCTTCACCCAAGTGTTAAATTCTGAGACAACTAATTCACCCCCCTTCTTAGTTATATATTCTTGTTTTTCCAACAATTGGTGTCAGAGCAAGTTCCTCTGAAGAAGTTTGATATCTTGAGGTGATCTCAAATATCATCATACAAGAAGGATAGTCCTCAATTCAATGGAACAAACAACTCTCTATGGAACGCTAGAATGGAGTGTCATTTGAAGTGCATTAGTGATCCCTTTTGGAAGATTACAAACCCCAAATATGTTATTCATAAGAAATGGTCCCTCTACTCCTGATGAGATCAAAGAAATTGAAACAAATATCAGGGCTATAGAAGAATTATTAAGTGCTTTAATAGATTTAGAGATGACAAATGTAATGGGTCTGAGAACAACATATGAGATTTGGAGGAAGTTGGAACCATTATATGAAGGAGATGCACAATTGAAATTTTCTAAGCTACAAAGTTTGAAAGGCAAGTGGGAAAACTTAAAGATGAGCGAGGATGAAAACATTATTTCTTTCATGCAAAAAGTAAATGATCTAGTAATGGGTATTAGATATGTTGGTGGAATCTTGGATGAAGAAGAGATTGTGGCTAAAGTTCTCAGATTATTGCCTAATTCTTACAAAACAAAATCTCATGTTATTGAAGATCTTAGGAGAGTAACAAATGTGACAAGAGATATGCTAATTGTTAAGCTTTCTACCTTTGAATTGATAGAATTTAATGAATCTACTCCTAAGATAGAATTTGCATTTAAGGCTACTATATCCAGAATAAACCAATAGAGATATGATCTAGGAGAAATTTCTAGAAAGACATTCAAGTATGAAGATGAGATGAAACATATTGAAGATGAAGAAAGAGAGTTAGAGGAGCTCGAAGCATTGATTGTGAAAAGAGAAGCCAAAGGAAAAGGTAGGTATAAAGGAATTTTTACTAGGTATAAAGGAAGCTTCAAGGTGTCCTGAAAGAGTTCCTAGGTTCAAACCTGATAAGCCTAGATTTCAAAAGAAATGTTATTATGTTAAAGAAGGTGTTACAGATGAATAATCTGATAAAGAAAATGGAAATGAATATGGATGGGTATTCATTCCTATCAAGGAAAATGGTATGGTGTCCACTGAATCTGCTAGTAATAAGAATGTTGAGAAATCTCTTGCAACCAAAATTTAAGAAAAGGATGAATGGGTGATTGACAGCAGATGCTCACATCATATGGCAGGTGACAAAATAAATTTTATAAGCTTGGAGAAATAGGGCGATGATGTTGTAAGATTTGGAGATAAAAATGCAAGTGTGATTTGTGCCAAAGGAACTATTTCTCTTGGTGGTAAATATAATATTGATGAAGTCCTTTATGTTGAATGATTGAAGCATAACCAGTTGAGTGTTGGATGGATGGTAGACAAGGGATACAATCTTTAGTTCAAAGATGGTAAGTGTAGGATACTGGGAAGTTTTGGAAATATAATTGCTTTGGGTAAAAAGACAAGAGGTAATATTTTTCACCTCAGTGCTCCTAGTGGAAGTTGTTTAATTGCTCAAGTTGATGTAAGCTGGTTATGGCATAGGAGGTTGTGTCATTGGAATTTTGATAACATTATCAAATTAAGCTCCACTAAAGCAGTTATAGATCTTCCTAAGTTAGTGAAGCCTACCAATACCATATGAAAGGAATGTCAGATGGGTAAGTAGACTAGAATTTATTTTTGGAGAAAACAACATCATTCTAATGGAGTACTAGAGCTGGTGCATACTAATCTATGTGGTCCCTAAAAAATATGAAGTCTACAAGGAGAAAGGTACTTTATGTTTCTTATTGATGATTACTCTAGGATGATATGGGTTTCTTTCTTGAGAGAAAAACATGAAGCATTAGAAAAGTTCAAAAGTTTCAAAGCTATGGCCGAGAATGAGATAGGGTTGAAGATTAAATTCTTAAGGTTAGACAGAGGTGGTGAATTCACTTCCCGGGAGTTCAATTAATTTTGTGAAGAGCATGGAATACAAATAGAGCTATCTGCTCCTCGAACCCCTCAACATAATAGATTTGTCGAGAGAAAGAACATAAAAATTCTAGATGCTGCTAGAACTATGATGTTGGAAGGTAATGTTCCCCATATCTATTGGAGAGAAGCTATAAGCATTGTTCTATATACTATCAACCAGGTAAATATAAATGGTAATTCTAGTAAGACTCCTTTTGATGCTAGGAGTTATAAAGGAATATTTCTGGATTACTCTACGAAGAGCAAGGCCTACCAGTGCTATAATAGAAGATTGAAGGAAATGGTTGAAAGTGCAAACGTCAGAGTTGATGAAGACATTGCTAGATCATGCAAATACCGTGGATGTGATTTTAGATGACCAACATGATAGTACTGATAATAGAAAGAATGTTCACACACAAAATCAAGTTCAAATTGTTCATGTGAATCAAGAGAATTGAGAAGGAGAAGCTAGTGGAAGTGTAGAAGAAAGAACAAAAGAGCCAGAAGTTCGAGAAAATCCCAAAGTTCAGAGGTATGTAAAGCTAAATAATTATGAAAATTAGATGATAGGAGATAAGAACAAAGGTGTGCAGACTAGAAGAAGAATTGCAAAAGAGTATTGTCTGATTTCCAAGACTAAGCCCAATAATGTCAATGAAGCATGTAAAGATGAATATTGGATGGAAGCAATGAAGGAAGAACTGATGTAGATGGAGAAAAATGATAGACAAATTTTTGTTCCCAGACCTCAGGATAAAATTTTGATTGGAACCAAATGGTTCTATTGGAATAAGTTGAATGAAAAAGGTGAAGTAGTCAGGAATAAAGTAAGAATCGTAAGCAAAGGGTACTGAAAGATTGAAGGTATTGATTTTGAAGAAACCTTTGGCCCTGTTGCTAGAATTGAAGCTATAAGGTTATTTCTTTCTTATGCTACTTTTAAGAACTACAAATTTTATCAAATAGATGCCAAGTTAGCATTTCTGAATGGTGATCTAGAAAAAGAAGTATATGTTGAGCAACCAGATGGATTTCAATTGAATGATAAGGAAGATATGGTTTGTCGATTAAAGAAAGGACTGTATGGAATCAAGCAAGCCCCTAGAGCCTGGTATGCTAGACTAGATAAATAATTTTTGAATCTTGGATTCAATAAAGGTATTACTAATATTAATCTATATTTTCAGATGGATCAGGATAAAGAGTTGATTATTGAAGTCTTTGTTGATGACATCATTTTTAGAAAGATGAGATATGTCAATGATTAGAGAGCTGAAATTTTGTCTAGGATTGCAAACTACTTAGTTAGAAAATGGATTCTTTATATCTCAATCTAGATATGTAAGGGATTTATTGAAAAATTTTGGTATGGAAAACTCAAAGCTAATTGGTACACCCATGGTAACCAGATGTAAGTTAACATAGAATGATGATTCTTCTATAGAAAATCAAAAAAGATACATGTCAATGATTGGTTGATTACTTTATTTGACTTAGACTAGACCAGACTAATGAATTTTGTATGCATGGTTATTAGATATCAAGATAATCTAAAGGAATCTCATGTGACTACTATGAAGAGAATTTTTAGTTACTTGAAAGGGACAGTTGACTTTGCTCTTTGGTATCCTAAAGATGATGATCTTACTTTGAGTTTCTTTACTGATGCATATTGGGCAGGAGATGTGTATGCCATAAAAAAGTACTAGTGGTGGTTCATTCTTTTTGGGGAAGAATTTGGTATCTTGGTTAACTAGAGCGAAGAATTCCATTTCCTTATCTACTGCTGAGGCATAATATATTGTTGCTGCAAAAAAATGCACTCAAGTAATATGGATGAAGCAGATGCTGAGAGATATCAGAATTGACTATGATGAGCCTATTTCTATATTTTGTGATAATTCAAGTGCCATAAACATTTCTAAAAATCTGCTGCTGCATTCAAAGACAAAACATATATCTATCAAATATCACCTTTTGAGAGACAAAGTGAGTGATACAGAAGTTAGATTGGAGAATGTGCCTAGTAAGGAACAAATTGCATACATCTTTATTGAGGCATTGCCTAAGGATACTTTTGAGTATCTCAGAGGGAAGTTAGGGGTCATTTCCCTCCTAATCTAAACTAGGATGCAAGTCTTTGCATCAATCCATGCATTCATAGTCATATCTTGATCTGGATTGATATTGTGGTGGCTAATACTTAGGGGAGTAGTTAGATGATTTAGATATGTGGTTCAGAGCTTGTGTACCT
>CM021100.1:226409520-226431208 GCA_007115665.2 Sequoiadendron giganteum
AATAATTGCTTTGAAGGACAATCTTCCTGATACTTTTGTTTCCAATTCCAATTGGAAGAAAAGCTACGCTAGCTGATGCATGATTCACTCAATTTCTTTGATATTCGAAGATTGATCAAAGGTTTCAAAGATAGAAAGTTCTTGCTTCTTCTCTTCAATCATTGCAACAATATGCTCCACATCCGCTACCACCTGGTTTGCAATGAAAGGCCAAGGGAGGCCTCTCTAAGTCAAGGTAGAAAACTTTACCCGCATGTCACTGGTAACTTGGTTTAACCGAGCTCTGCAATCCACTACTTGTTGAATAGCCTCATGCATGGAGATGAGGCTACTCACACCCAAAGCTGATTTCATTTGGTCATTGATGCCCATGCCATTCAATGCTTCATCTGAAGCAGTATAGAATTTACCCAATAAAATTCTAGCCTCTAGAACCTTGTCAGAAGTTAACTCTTGAACCTACTATATCAATTCATTTACTATTCCATAGAGGCTAGTCGTTTGCGCTATAAATTTTAAGGTGGGCTAAAGAGTAAGGCACAAATCCTTCACCTTATCCCAGTATGATGCATGCAACTCTTTGGCAATTTCTAAGGAGCTCATCCAAGGTGCAAGGGGTTGGGTCTTTAGGGTAGCCAATTCTGCCTCTCTTCTGCTCAAACTCGCCTTTAACTCAAACAAGCTTATGTCCAATGGTGCTAGCTGGTCCCTTAGAGCATAAAATTCCTTTTCCTTTTCTGCTAGGGCCAATTCAGCCTACTTAGTCTTTTGAATTTCCAACTCTAGGTTGGCATTCACTTCAGTAATTTTAGTAGTGGTGTTCAGTTAGTAGGTTAGACTCAACACAGAGTTCTTTCTCTTTTGCTCAGCTCTGCTCACACTCCTGTTGGAGAGTCATAACAATCCCTCCACTCAAATCCTATAGTTCTTTGATCTCAATTTTGAAGGCACTCCTCTCCTTCTCTAGGTGACTTATCTCATTCTCTTGGGCTTTAAACTTGTTTACCTAGATGTGGACCTTGCTTTTGAGCTCCACTATTTGATCATCCTTATTCTTCGCATGCCGGCTCAGCTTGAGAAAATCAGTGGTCACTATTTTTTGGGTCTCCTCCATCAGCTCAACTTTATCCCATGGGCGGGCCTACTGCAATTCTAACCCGACAACATTCACAGAATAATCACCCGACAGAATTTCTCCTATCGCTTTGACAACATTAGGAGTTATTTTTGCAAACATCAGGAAATTTTGTCTTTCATTGAATATAGTTTACAAATGGGGCTCCACCTGCCTGGTTGCATACTTCTATCTTCTTTTGTTGATTCAGTTGGCATGGGCGCTTTTATTTGCATCAACCTGTGAGAAATATTCTTGGGCTAGGATACCCAGGCCACCAGCGAAAGGGTACTCTTGAGGGACGGCCAATGGGAAAGACAATGTACTTAACACATCAAAGGTTTGGCTAGGCCGTGTTATAATAGCTGGGGAGAATGGCAAGATGAATTGGTTGTTCGAAAGGGATGATAGTGAAGTGTAAGGGAGGACTGGAGATGCACCAACCACGGGGCTGGGCCTTGGAGATAGAATTTGTTGACCCATGAGCGCAGAGCTTACACCAAATTGCATTCTGGGAAGAAGATGGAAGGCGGAGGTTGAATGTGGGAAACCAAGAGAGGTGAGACTGGACTGCGTGGGAAATCCAATGGTGGAGAGAACTGGCACAGACGAAAAAGCAGGCGCAGATGAAGGAGAGACCAGAGACATAGATGAGAGAGAAGAGGGAGGAAAAGTTACCTGAGGCCCAAGCAGAACCATAGATATGTCGAATGCTTTCTCCAGTGGCTGCTCCTCCTCCCTACCGGACTCTCCGATTCATTGCCTCTTTTTATCTGGATATTCATCGAGATCAATAATGACCCATTTCCAACCGGTGGTAGTCCTTGTCTTCTTTTATGTTGATTTAGAGGAGGTGGTTGGCTCTGATGTTTGTACGTGCGACTCTTCCTCCTACATAGGATGCTTACTAGTATCCCTCTCATGCATTGGACTCCCGGCAACGACAAGGGGATTCTGAGTTACTTCCTCCTCAGATTCCACAGTTGTTTCTTCATTTTTGTAGTGTTGCACGGATATTGAATGATTCAGAAACCTTTCAATGTCAGGATGTTCATTTTCCCAAATGTCATCAAATCTCTCATCAAGGGATACCTTGTCATGAAGTTTGTCAGCTGCCAAAATCTCCTATCGGTATACCTAGAAGGCTTGCATCTTCTCGGGCACCCAACTGAGCTTACTCAATTGGGTGACTAGGGAGGAGTTGATCTTCAGCTTTGGGTTGACTTTCCCCATGATGTGATAAAAATTCAGCCATGGTAGTCGACCATCCACTATAGGAAAATACTCAAGGCCTATATATCTACTTAAATTTCCTTCCATAGTATTCCTCTGAAGATCCCAGAATGGCCGCGGTGAATGTGGTATTTTGATGCCGAGCTCTGATAAATTATTGTCGAGGTTGTAATTCCAGGAATCGTCTATTAATACCAACCCGAGGTGACCCAACTTTGAAAGTAGAATCACTGAAGTATTAATCTTCGAGGTCCTCTTTTTAATAAGTTACACTTAACCAAACATGATTGGCAGTAGAAAATAGGAGGTTAAGTGTTTCCCCCCCCAGTAGTCATTGTCAAGGGTACATAGCTGCCTCATTGCTTCCAGAGCCAACACTCTATTGGAAAGAAAATGGGGAAGTCGGAAAGGTTCCCAAACAAAACTTGGAGTGCAGAGTATGGTGAAATCTACACCAAAGAACCAGTCATAGGGTGGAGTTAGCTTCCCTAACCAGAACTTCTGTTGGGGCGATATGCATTCAGTCATGTTTATGCCAGCTTTATCCAAAGCCCTTATAGCCAAGGCTATGAATGAATCTGAAAAAGCATAATAATCAAAGGTTTTTGACATGACAGGGGTCCATGTCGAAATCGGCTTCCTTAGGCCACCTTCAGAAAAAATAGACAGGGACATGGACACCGAAAAGTAATCTGGGTTTTGGTGCAAAATCAAGTAAGCTAGGAAAGATGAATACCTGAACTTAGAGCCAGCCCCAAATTCCTACAATTGCTACCAAATTCCATCACTAACAAGTCTTCCAAAGTCTAGGAGTGAAGCCTCGCGATTCCTTTTTAGCATAAAGTTGAGGCACATTTAAAACTGAAAAATGCTCTTGTCTGAGTCTAAGCCACACACCAGCGCCAACATGGAAGTGATGGAGGAAGACCCACCTTTCATAGCTTTCAAATTGAAAGGGAATTTGGGCGTTGTTGAACTACTCATTGGTTGATTGATCTCAGAGTGATAAAACTATGGCCCCATTTGGATCTCTCCCCACTTTTACTGCATTCTTTCCACTTCAAAAATATCAACCTCACGGGTCAAGAGAAGCAGAACGCACAATATATCATTAATAGCTTCAGGGTTAATGATTACCCTGAAATCCTTGCCACTAATTACCTTTTGTGTGAGGGTCGAAACGTGCCATGCATACTGCCACAACTTCTGGGCATGGGTGTAGGTCAAAGGAACCATGTATTGTGCAAGCCCACAAAACTATAGCCATTTGTGAAATTGGTCTATCATATGCTTCATTTTTTTGCATGCGGCCTCCTTAAGGCTCTTATGATTATGAGATAACTTAGGGTCAAAGACGATATCCCAATCCTCCACAACCACTGCCTAGTTTCTGTGAGTAACCATGTTTAATATATTCTAGTTCATCGGGTGAGTGAAAGGCCAGCTAGGCTTCGTAGGTATGCCTGGAGTGGTATAAGACTCCCCATCATAAAGCTACACATGGAGTGCATTCTTCATTTGCTCGCTTAGACTTACTAGAGCTAGGATCTGTGAAGGGTTCTCTGCAATTTCAGCCATTTTTGATATTTGCAAAAACTTTTCTGCAAACCTTAGCTAATGGCTTAGCTTTTATGAAAATTCATTTCCTCTTGCGAATGCCTTAGTTGCTTAATTCTTGGTAACCTTTTGTAATAAATATGTTCTCTGCATGCCATAACCTGCCTTTTCAATCCTCGAGAAAAGTGCCTGAAAAGGGTACATGCCACCCATTCATACCAAGTTGCTATTATGCGTTGCCAACTTTATCCATGCGAAAGGATCACCAACCAGCCAAACTGCTCGAGCATTTAATAGACAACCTCTCACGTGTGACGAAACTTTGATTTTTCTCGAAATACAAACCAAGGAAACCATGTGAAAACCCCTTTGTAGGCTATTTGCATTAACTGATTTCAATGTTCATACAGCGCACATCGCCCAACAACCTTTTCTTTAAGATTTCGCCTTGATTTGGATGGGACGGCAGTGCTTTGTGTAGACACTTGGCCTATGATCGAATGAATGTGGCAACTCAGCCAAAAGTTGTAGATTGTACCTGCACCTTCCCATCACCTCGCATGCTGCAACATGAAAAAATGAGGCTTGGCGGCACGCTTGGGCTTAGTCGATAATAATGATTCTCTCGGCTAGCTAACCTTAGCCAATCTATAAATAAGGCCCCTTCATAGCATTGCAAATTACAAACATTTCCAGCCCTCCAAGCTTAGTAAGCTCTTCTTGCCTTAGTAATTTCATCTTCCAGCCTGAAGCAAACAACATGGAAATGCCAATGAGGCTTGTCTGCAAAAAGACTCACGTTGCCTTTCTCGGCAAAATTAGATGCAGACGCCTAAAGTGCATGATAGGTGTGAAGAACCTGATGTATTTGAAGGCAATCAAGTGGGTCTTGGGGAGAGACTATGTGGAGTATGAAGAGCAGTACCGGGTGAATACTAGCATCTGTTTGCACTTTATCACCTCACTGCTAGACATTAGCGTTTCCAAATGCAAGGTTTTGAAGCTGAAAAAAGTGGGCTTTCCTCGGTGCTACCTCAAAGGCTTGGATCAGATTATGCATGTGACCCAATTTAATCATGGGATTCCCTCGGTTCATAACATTCACTTCTAGCAACTCTATGGAGGAATTGTTCCAACCAAACCCTTCATTTTCAAGTTCGAGCTAGAAACTCATGAGGAGCATCATGCCAAGGTCTGCGCAAGCTGCTACTTCCTTATGCGTGTGCACTACATTGAGCCATTCCAAGATCTTTAGTGGTGTTTCTTCATCTTGCACCACCTGATTTCATGATTGCTGGTCCTTCCCATAGTTGACCTGAGAACAAAGATGATCCCATTTTTTAATTTTCTGCCCTTCTAGCTCCGCTCTATAGCGGACCTATGTAAATATTAATATGAGGCCTCCGACCCCAAATATATTGTAAATTTTTTGCTCCTATGAATATAATATATGTTTTTTTCAGAGAACTTATCCCATTCACAATACTTTTCCTTTATTTTTTTGCACTGTTGCTACTATTTTTGTTTTATTTCTTGCACTGAGAGGATCCAAAACTTAAAGCAGGAAAGAATAATTATATATATACAGATGTACAAAAACATCATGCAGGAAGAATTAATAAAATATTTTAAGATGTATTCCATTGACTAGAATACTCAGGGCATTACCTTCCATATCCTCCAACTTGAAAGAATTGAACTATTTACACTAGGCAATTTTGAATGGCTCTTCCTAGTGATTGTCAAATTTTTCGTGTTCTCTGGGCTTTGCTCTGCACTCATTGAATTTGAGAACCAAATCTCTGCATTGTAACCCTTGATCAGAAGCCCTTTTTTCGAACCACTTCTTTACCACTTGCCAGTGGTTGTTCATCGCTTCTAGGGCATGCTCTCTTTTCTCTTGCACTTCTAGTAACTTGAAAAACCTCACCTCCATTGCTCCATTTTGTTCAATTTCCAGGGATTTAAGCAACTATAGGGCAGGAATTTCTGTGGCAATAGGTAGCAATAACTCTTTCCTATACACCATCTCATAAGGAGATATCTTCAATATCTACTTAGGTGTGATTTGGTTTGCCCATAGCGCTGTCCGGAGCTTCCTATGCCACTCTTTCTAATGTTCCAAGTCTATCCTTTTGATCAACCTGATGTGGTTTTTGTTAGTAGACTCTGCAAGACCATTTCCCTAGGGATAGTAGTTGGAGGAGGTCTTCAAGAACACTCCATATTTCAGTGTGAACTGGCTCATCTTTGAGCCAAGAAAAGCCTTAGCATTATCAGAGATGATTGTTTTAGCCGGGCTGAATCTAGCCACGAGTTCTTTAAGGAAATTAACAGTCTCCAATTCTGTTGCATTTTTAAAGGCACTGCTTCTACCCACCTAGTAAAATAGTTAGTTGTTGTTAATATCCATCTATGTCTACCTGAAGAGAAAGGGTTAATCATGCCAATGAAGTTTAAACCCCATTCAGGAAAAAGTTCTTCTACCACTATAGGCCTTAAAGACATAGCAGTATTTTGTCTCTTTCAGAGATAAAACTGGCATTCCTTGCAAGACTTAATCAATGAAAATGCATCATTAAAAAGTGTTGGCCAAAAATAACTAGCACATATAGTTATAATTGTCGTGGTTCTTGCAGAAAAATGTCTTTCGGTGGGGCCATTATTGTATTGATCTAAAATCTTCTTGGCTTGCTCCTCATTCACACATCTTAGCAAGATGCCGTTAAAATTTCTTTTAAACAGGACACCCTCTAAGAGGACATAAATTCTATTCTGTAGGCGATAGAAACGTCTTTTAAAGGATGGGAGATCAATCGGATACCTCCCCGTCTGCATGAAATTTATTCTATCATCAAGCTAGCTACTTTGAGAAATCTCTTTGTTTCTTAACATAGGTTTCAGAACTTCAAACTCTACCACTAGTTTGTTGTTTTCAGCGAGATATTCACACAGTCCCTTTCCTTTGACAGTCTTGACAGGTCTGATTTCAATATCATATTCTATGATCTTAGTGATCTAGTTAGCTCTTTTTTCCATGATTTCTCCCTCCATAATGTATTCTCGCACACTAGGATGTGGCACACAAGTAATCACCTTATTGTATGATATTAAGTGTCGGAATTTCTTAAGCCCCTTAATAATGGCAAAGGCCTGTTTCTCTACAAAGTTGTACTTTACCTCATATTCCTTTAAATTTCATGAATAAAAGGCAACTGGAGATTCCCTTGTATCTTCATCATCCTTCTGCATAAGCACTGTGGAAATACTATTTCCACCGCCAAAAACATACATAATAAAATCCTTTGAGAGGTCCGGATTAACAAACACAGGAGTGGAAGAAATAGCCTCCTTTATAAGATCGAAATATTTTCTGGCTTCCGTCATCCATTTGAAAATCTGATCCTTCTTGAGCATTAAGGTAATAGGACGAACAATACCTACAAAATCTGCAATAAATCAGCTAATAAAGTTAAACCTTACCCAGGAAATACTGCACACCCTTTTTGTTGACAGGTAACAGGAGTTCCCGGATCCCATCCACTCTTTCTGGATTAATGGAAATGCCTTCCTTGGAGACAACATACCCTAATAGCTTTCCTTGGGGAACTCCGAATACACACTTCTTTGAGTTTAAAGAAATCTCGAATTCTTGGCACTTCTAGAAAACAAGCTCCAAATGATCAAAATGATCATCAGCAGATTTTGAGAATACTGTTAAGTCATCCAAATAGATGAGTATAATCTTATGGATCAAATATTTAAAAGCAATGTCCATAGCTCCCTGAAAGGTGGCTCCGGCGTTTGAGAGCCTGAAAGGCATTTTAGCATATTCATACGTTCCCCACTTTGTGGTGAAAATTGTTTTGTATTGGTTCTCTTCCTTTACCCGAATCTGGTTATAGCCCGAAAAACCATCCAACATTGAGAAAATCTTGGAGCCAACTACAGTTTGCAGAATTACCTCCATTGAAGGCAAGGGGTAATGATCCTTTAAGGATGCTCTATTTAAATCTCTGAAGTCTACACACAGGCGTATATATCCATTTTTATTTCGGACTGGCTCCAGGTTTGACACCCAAGTGTTGTGTTTGATTGGAAACACTATTCAGGATGCAATCAACCTATTTAACTACTGTAACATGAGGGATTCTATCTTTTGGTTCACAGGTCTCTGCCTTTGGCGAACTAGCTTCGGCCCTTCTATTAATTCAATTGTATTCTCGATGATTCCAGGATCATATCCCTTAAGATCATCATATGACCAAGCTACTGCACTCGGGTATTCCTCGTAGAAGTGTCTTAGTCTACCTTTATTCTTTTGTGAGACTTATTTTCCAACCTTGAGCCTTTTGTCTTCCCCGATATGCAAATCGGTGTAATCACCTTTGTTAATGTAATTAATTAATTATTACACTAGCATAAGTTAGCTTAGGTTTTAATTAATCATATTAGTCCCAAGTTGCATTTAATCATTTAATAAATTTGTTGAGATAAGATTCCCTTCTAGAAGATGAGTTGTCTTTTCTAGAACTTATCTCCATCTTGTTATCATTCCCTAGGTAGTTGGTTAGGGTTTCTTGTTGTGACATGAATTGTGATTTGAACACTAGGCAACATCCTTTTCATTCTAGGTTTAGTACTTGCCTATATAATTAGGCATATGTACTCTTTGTAAAATATCCATCTATATATCAATCTGATGGATCATAATAGAATCTCTATTTTGAATGTCATTATCATACTTTCTTTGTGGTTGAATATTTCTTCCTAGCAAAGGTCCTCCATTGAAGATTGTATTGCACCTTCATCAAGGGCACCTGTGCATCCATCATTCCAATATGGTATCAGAGCTATTCTAGTGAAGGTTCATCCCAGGATTAAGAAAGTTTGGCTAGTGAGATTCTTTGGCAAGCAAGGGTTTGTTGCAAGCCGTTTTTTATTGGAGCCGTCATCATATTTGCTTCAAAAATCCAGTTTTCACTCATTTGTAGGAAAAATGATTTTTGAATTTTGTAGCCAGCGTCGAAATCTGAATTGGGTATCTTTTAGATTTTGTATATCTTACACATATCTGGAGAAAATCATAGTCGAAAAAACATCGGGCATCATTTTTGTCCTGGCTGAAGGTTAAAAAAAATTAATTTTTCATCTTTTGCTTGTTGGATCAAGAAACAATTTCTAGGTTTTATTTCTAGCATCAAAATATTTTTAGGTTTTTATTTTTGTTTACAAACAATGAGTAGATTTTCCAGAAATCAAATTAGAAATAAACGTTTTTGCTAGAAAAACTGTTTCCTACAAGCTAAATTCAGTTTATTTATTTATTTGAGAGTATGTATTGCTGTTTTATGTCATGGATACAGATAATATTGCACCCCTTACTCCATTCAACTATTTAGGTTGGAAAAAACAAATGGAGATTCACTTGAAACATAAAGGGTTGTACAGGGTAACCATGGGTACGAAAATTGAACCTACAGGTGCTGTTGAAAAGAGAAAGTGGTTTAATAGAGGTGATGAAGCTTATGGTACATTATGTCTTTCTCTTTCTTTTGACCTTCTTTTTCATATTGAGTCTTGCACTACACCCCATGCAGTTTGGACTACTTTGCAGTCTTTGTTTGGGAAGCAGGATACTATGAGAGGGTTTCAGTTAGAGAATGAGTTTATTGGCTTATATTCTAGGGATTTTGATAGCATCTAGGAGTTTTTCACCAAACTCAAGTCTCTTAGATTGCAGTTGTCATAGTGTGGTGTTCAAAAGGAAGACTCTCAGTTGATATTGTCCATTCTTTATAAGCTTGGACCAGATTATTCAGTTTTTGTTTCTACCTTTTATGCTACTAGAGATGCACTTGGTACTAGATTTACTATGCCTTCTTTTGATGATTTTGCATCTTCTCTCACTCAAGAGTAGGCCAAGTTGTCCAATATGGGAAAGTTGAAGCCCTCTTCATCACAAGAACTTATTGCATCATAGGAGCTCAGAGATCAGAAGGCCTCTACAGGAAAAGGAATGAAACAAAAACAAAAGGATTCCAAATCTTATGAGCAGCAGAAGGAGTCCTCATATTCATCATCCTCTTCTAAGGGGAAATCATTTAGGAAGGAGAAGGTCCCATGTGCATATTGCAAGAGAGAAGGACATGCAGAACATAATTGCTACAAGAAGGAAATTGATGATCTGAAGAATCTTCTTCAGAAACATCAGATTGATTTGCCTTCTAGGATGTTTGCATCATCTCCTTCCCCTCCTTCTTCTTCTTCTTCTTCTTCTTCTTCTTCTTCTTCTTTAGTACAACATGATAGGGACAGAGCTGGTTTACATACTTCATTCGATATGAAGGGACATGCTCTTTGTGCTTCTTTGAGTCTTGGATCAGGGAGATGGCTTCTAGATTCAGGAGCATCTCATCATATGGCTTCTACACAATCTATGTTCACTTCCTTTGAGTCTCACACTATGTCTCCTATTTTGATGGGAAACAATACATACATGAGTGTTACAGGGAAGGGGTCTATTTTTTTGAGGATGACACTTTTCAAGATGTCTTGTGTGTTCCTCATTTGACGAACAACCTTCTTTCTATCTATCAGATCACACGTGGAGGCAATGGGAGGTGTCCAGAGTTCACACCTGATTCAGTTATCATCAAAGACTTGGAGAGTAGAGTGGTTAGTGCTACTAGGGTGGTGGATCACTCATCTCAGCTGTATTCCTTTGCAGATTTTTCTACTGATGGTGCTTTTGTTCCTACAGTTGTTCATCACACCTCTAGTGTGAATCATCATTCAAAGGAGAAATTTTCCTTCTTGAACATTGGAGTTCTCACTTCAGATCTTGTTCTTGAGTCATCCTTTCCATCTCCTCCACCTACTGTTGCATTTTTTCATACTTCTATGACTACACATGTGCTTTCTTCCATTTCAGTGCAGCAGGATCCAGTTGATCATCCATATTTGGAGGTTCTTATTTAGTCTTCACCCACTTTGACTTCTTCATTTGTTGAGGTCACACCTGCTTGTATGGAGACATCTTGGGCTACACCTACTTCAGCTTTAGATATTTCTTTCATTTAGCCTCTTCCCTCTCACTTCTTTTAGGAGATGCAGTTTCTTCAATTCTTTTGGAGCTACTTCATTCTGGGGGGGATCTGTGGTCTATTTCTTCCTCTCTTCTTGGGGGTTCTTTCATGTATCTTTGTGATGGATGGTGTACTTGGGGGGTCCTATGGATTCCTCTATCTTTCATCATTTAGTTTCTCTTTGCATTCTATTTTAGAGAGGATTTTTGTTCCCACTGGGTTTTCTCCTTTACCCTAGTTAGTTTAGTTTGCATTGCATTTGTAAATGGGTACCTAATCAGGCCTTGTTGTCGGGACCCATCCATGTTTTCTTCCATTCATCTTAGTTTTTAGATGCATTCTTATCTAGTCTCCCTAAGTTGCACTTATGGGGGGTGTTAGTGTAATTAATTAATTATTACACTAGCATAAATTAACTTAGGACTAATATGATTAATTAAAACCTAAGTTAACTTATGCTAGTGTAATAATTAATTAATTACACTAACACCCCCCCATAAGTGAAACTTAGGGAGACTAGATAAGCATGCATCTAAAAACTAAGATGAATGCAAGAAATCATGAATGGGTCCCGGAAACAAGGCCTGATTGGGTATCCATGTACAAATGCAATAATGAGGTAGAGAAGGGGGTTTCTCTCCTTTTGCAATCATTGGGTATTGTAATATATGAACTGATATAAAGTTCCATCAAGGGGGTTTCTCACATAATAATTTGATTAGAGTGTGCATGCACTTTGATCTTCGTTGTGTTTTGATGACAACTCGCATGGGTTGTAATTTGGTTTCTTAGTTTCTTTTGGACACCTTTTTGTCTTAGCTTGACACATATCAGATTCATTTTGGATCCATCTCAGTTTGAGGGCCACTAAATTTGTGGTTAATGTTCCTAAGTCTTTATGGTACTTGTTCTCATGGAAAATTTTTAGTCTCAGTTTGACATCGACATCGAGATTCACGGCTTCCAGATTTTGTCATCATCTTTTATCTATTGTTGCTTTATGGATTCCAGGGTTGTTCCAATTTGGTGTTTTTGAGTGTTCCATGGCATCGGGTCTACTGTTGCATTATTATGATTTCGATATGGTTTCTTATAGACATAAGTATCTTTCCTCACTTATCGGATTGTAGTTTCAATGTTACTCCACAATGTTCTTCCAATGCTTCTTTGCTACAATCATCTCATTGTAGTGGGGGTTGTCCCACTGGGTTTTCCTTCTCTACCTCATTATTGCATTTATACATGGGTACCTGATCAGGCCTTGTTGTCGGGACCCATTCATGCTTTCTTGCATTCATCTTAGTTTTTAGATTCATGCTTATCTAGTCTCCCTAAGTTGCACTTATGGGGGGGTGTTAGTGTAATTAATTAATTATTACACTAGCATAAATTAACTTAAGTTTTAATTAATCATATTAGTCCTATGTTGCATTTAATCATTTAATAAAGTTGTTGAGATAAGATTCCCTTCTAGAATATGAGTTGTCTTTTCTAGAACTTATCTCCATCTTGTTATCATTCTCTAGGTAGTTGGTTAGGGTTTCTTATTGTGACATGAAGTGTGATTTGAACACTTCGCAACATCCTCTTCATTCTAGGTTTAGTACTTTCCTATGTAGTTAGGCATATGTAGTCTTTGTAAAATATCCATCTATCTATCAATCTGATAAATCATAATCTAATCTCTATTTTGAATGCCATTATCATACTTTCTTTGTGGTTGAATATTTCTTCCTGGCAAAGGTCCTCCATTGAAGATTGTATTGCACCTTCATCAAGGACACCTGTGCATCCATCATTCCAACAACCTTTGTCAGCCACCAACTTCCTTTTGTCTCTTGTCGCATCATCAAAATCAAACAGGCTCTCCAGAGTGAGTAGGCCTCTCGAAAGCTTGTTAGATTTAAGCTGGATAATCTGATCCCCGTAAGCTTCGGCGATCTTCAGTTGCAGCTGATCGGTGAATTCTCCAGATGACTGAAGGAATGATGCAATATGAGCATCACTATCAAACACCTGCCAATCCTAATCGTTATCGGGGATGGCAGGTCTTACGATTACCCTCACTGCATGCTTATTTCTCAAGAATTCGGAGGCCGCCTGAAACTGAGCCCCAATAGTCGCCATTTTATTAGCCCCCGAATTCATCTCTCTTGGAATAGCTTGGATATTAAATGCTTTAAAGTTGTTAATCAGATCCCAAACTCTATGTCGATAGGATCGCATATGGATATTTTTAGTAGCAGAAGTCCCATGAATTTGGTTACACACTAACTCTGAATCCCCAAAGACACTTATCTACTTTGCACCCATCTTTTCCACAAGGCTTAAACCATGGATGAGACCTTCATATTCAGCTTCATTGTTTGAACATGCAAACTAGGAATGGTAAGACCTCAAGGTCTTTTCGTCGGATGGAGCTATCAAACAAATCCCCAGTCCAGCTCCTACTCTACATCTGGCTCCATCAAAGTATAAGGTCCATAATTTTGAAGATTCTTCACCTTCAGATTCTTTAGTAACCTTGGGCATGATCTGCCCTTCTTCATGTATAACATAGATTTTGAGGCCAGTTGCATGGTAATTCTCGAAAGGGTCTGTATCAATAAATTCCTTTAACAAATTTCCTTCATCTTCTGTCCGAGAGTTAGTAGCCTCCTCTTCTTCAAGAAATTCCACATTGAACTTTTCTTCCTGAGTTATTGAAGTATGTGCTGCTTCAAAATTTAGGAGAGCTTCATCAGCAACATGTTCAGAATGCAGAGTTTCTGACAATAGTTTCATCTTAGCCCCATGCTTAGTCCTTAGAATCAAGTGTGGCCAGTCCAGCGCCAAATATCCTCCTACATTTGAAGTGAACTCTTGGGACAAACAGATCCTAAATAGAGGAGGGATATCGATGAGTATAGTATCCTAGTTTACGGTGATATTAGGGTAAGCAAGAAAAGTCATAGGTAATCCCTTGATTATCCTGACAGTATCAACCTTATTTCCATCTAGCTGCATGACTCCTTTGTTCAGAGGCTCATACTTTAAACCTAAAGTATCAGCTACTTGCTTTGGAATGACAGTGGTGCTAGCACCAGAGTCAATCATACAGTTATGTAACAATTTGTCACCAATAATCAGTGTTAGGAAGAAAGTCTTAGGTTTAGGCTTACTTTCCTTTCTAGACTTGAGCTTCTCCTTCGTCTGAACTATCAACACCTTTTCAAAGTCCGGCTTGGATACATTCCCCTAAATGGATAGGGAAGGCACCTTCTTATCTTCCTCTCCCTATAACACCTTTTGCAATAGTACCTTCTACTTTGGAATAGCCAAGACATCCCACAGAGAAGTGTTGGAAGATGACTTCTTCAATTGTTCTACCACATTAAACTATGCTCTTGATTGGTGAGTTGTGGTGAATTGCTCTTTAGGTTTGATAGTCGGTACAAGCCTGATGGTCGGTGCGTCGAGTTGTTTGACAGTATCTGGGGTGACTGATGGAGCTTTCGCCTGTGGGGGAAGTTGAATCAGAGAGCTAGGAAGGGCCACCTTAGACTACGATGGGATAGGCAACAAGCCTGCCGAGGTGTTAGGCGTCAGCTGTGATGGAGAATTGGTAGGTAAGGCTAAGAATTATCTGATGAATCTATGCTTAGAATGCGTATTATAGTCAGATTGTGCTCGAGGTACTTTATTCATAGGGATGTCATTCAGAAATGCTGACTCTTCTCCCTCCATCCAAGAAAAAGAGCCTGATCTGGAACAATGTCTGACTCTTGCTAGATGGACATCCCCTGCATTTAAGCGGTGAGGACTCCATTGTCCATTTGTTGAGAGACATATGGTGGATTGTTGGAAGTGGATGCACTGCCCTGGCTACGTTAATCCGTGATTTGTTGTTGCAAATTTCCCTGCGAACAATTTCGCGGCATATGTGCAACGTTGCAAGGAAAACACCATGAATTGGCATCTTCGGCTAAATTGTTCTGTCCCGCCACCCGCTCTTTATTCGAACTAGGATGAATAGTCTGCATAGGTAGGGTTACTAGAACCATCTAGTTACTTGGTTGAGTTGATTTATTCCCACGTGACCTATCGTGCCACTAATTTGATTGGTACAAAGGTTTTTCACCTTGGTAATTTTGGTATGCCAGATTTTGATAGCTATATTGCTGCCACTTTAAACTAGTCAATTTGTTAGTCATAGCCTACATTTGTTCCCTCATTTCATTCATCTTGACAGCCATGGGATTAGGTACAGGAGCTACCATCGGGGTTGCCATTGGGGCCGAGCTTAGAACACTTCCGAGATAGATGTACATAGACTGGGGAGGAGCGGTAGGCGCACTGGTGGAAGGAACCTTGGCCTTTGTAGCATTGCACTTGGGGAATAATTGCATGATGGGTCTCGGTGCTAAGTTTCCTGCAGCGATCAGATTATTTTATGCAGCAACAGCCAAGTCGTAAGCATCAAGAAG
The DNA here is from genome assembly GCA_007115665.2 of Sequoiadendron giganteum. Taxonomy (NCBI): domain Eukaryota; kingdom Viridiplantae; phylum Streptophyta; class Pinopsida; order Cupressales; family Cupressaceae; genus Sequoiadendron; species Sequoiadendron giganteum. The sequence continues at coordinate 226,424,979 of CM021100.1, forward strand.
AGTTTCTCTGCCTAGAGCTTGTAACATCATGGAGATATCAGCATTGATTAACTTTAGATAGAACATGAACGCTAGATCCGGAGGTGGTCGACTGCCAACAAGAACTCTCTACCAGGTCGAATGGAACCTCGCATTGAAATCAGCCAGATCTTAATGAGGGGCTCGCTTTATATTTTCCAGTTGATGGTATAGCAAAGATTTGTCGCAAGCGTTCAAGAAACACTCATAAAAAGGTGTTTTGAGCTGGTCCCAAGTAGCAATAGTACCAGCTCCCAGAGTTCTATACCAGTTCAGTGCCTTTCCTCAGAAGGAAGTGGCCAACAATTTGAGAGCAACATTTTCATTACACGCCGTGTACTAGACATACGTCTGCTACATCTTGTAGATGCTCCGTTGGTGTCTTCGATTCATCCCAAAAATATTTAGGGATAGCCTTTAGAGTGGAAACAAGGATAAGGGCCCATACTGCAGGAGGCACATGTGCTACTAATGGACTATCAGAGTCCCAGGCTACATAATTTCTAGTAGCCATAGGTTTAGGTTGGTTAGGCAATGGCAAATAAGGAGGAGATGGAGGAGGTGAAGGGCTACCTCGGCGACCTCTCGGTTGCACAAAAACTAAAGGCGGTACGAGCTAGCCAGGGACTCTCGCAATCTACGACCTAGTTATAGGTCGATGGCTCATATGTTCTTTTTGCGAAGTGAATTGATATGATGATGTGGAATTTATGTGGAAAGAGGTGGGATAAGGTGATGTGGAATTATTTTGATAGGTGGATGAATTAGATTGGTATGGAATGGAGGGAGATGCCACCTAGGAATGAGGTGAAATTGATTGGTGTTGAATGCATAGAGGATGATGTGATTTTTGGGTTTGACAAGTGGCTACATATGAGATATTGGGCTTGTGCTATGAGATGTTGCATTTGAGGTGATTGACTTGTTTGAAGTTTTTGGATCATGTCATGGATTCCTTGAAATATTGTTTGGATTAAAGGTGATTGGATTGTTCGACCTATATGAAGTATATGAGCGAGATTTTTTGCTATGTCTTCTAATGCTGGCATGGTGTCACTTTTGAAAAATATTTGATTAAGATTACGATGATGATTTAAAATGATGTGATTACATGAATGACTAGGATTATTTGGCTTGGAAATATTAGATGATGTGTAAAATGTTTATTGAAATTTTGACTTGGGCAATATCAAACACAAGATCTCACATGTAAGTTCATGAACACACACACCAAACACAATGATAAATTTATCTTTTAAGATTAAATTTTATGATTAAACAAACATTTGAATACACAATGTTGACGCAAAATTTTGCATGTAGCAGCAATCTTATGGGAAACTTAGCTATTGGGGGACATTGCATGCTAGCTACGTGACGTCCAGGATTTTATCGAAGTCGGCTCTTCGTTTAGTGGGGAGAAAAGGGTTAGAAAGATAGTGAGAAATGCAAGTACTACACTACAGGCGATGTGCCAAGATCATAGATGAATTTCAACGGAGCACAATGCAAAATGCAAAGGCTCGAACCACTAAAATACTGTCAGTTAAGTTATTTTTCTCAAAAGCATTCATCACATAAAATACCCTCTAATTTGCATAATACAATCAAGCATAACCTTATCTAACACAGAGGATTCGAAGAAACATGATCTGCATTCATTGAGTTATGAAAGATTACAAAAGCTAAAGAACAGGCATTCATACAAAAAGAAGATAACAACACAGACTAATAGTTCTAACAAATGCTTGAAAACAGAAAGACCGAATTCATTTTGCACAATGTGAAGTCTTTTGAATTTAAAAGAAATCTACTACAAAAGGCTTTCTTCCTACTACTTGGGAGTTTTTGCAAACTTAATCAACAACCCAAAATAAAAGCAACATGGCCCTATTTATCGGCCAGCCCACCGCCTGAAGATGCCCTAAGAGAAAAGCAAACCACGTGCAATGACCGACGGCCCAAATCATCTCGAGCCGCCATAGCAAACATCGACCAGTCAACAACATGCCAGTGAAGCCACGACAAAGAATGGAAAAGCACATAGTAGCAAGTAAGAACACGCGGCACCATAGCAAGAAACGCAGTAGCAGGCGAGTATAAAAGGTCTAGCAGCATTTCCAAGGTAACTAGCGCAGAAACAATGGCCATGTGTCACTCAGACGAAGCCCGGAAAAATGTCAAAAAGGTTCCAACAGAAGCATCGAGAGGGAGCCACATGGAGCGCTCCGAGCAAAATAAAGTGCGAGGAGGGCCCATTTCGGAAAGCAGCCAGAGAGAGCCATGTGACAAGCAGATGAAGACTACTGAAAAGCAAAGCGAAGGAAAAGTAAAAATCTTCATGAGGAAGCCACGTGGAAGAATTTGAGGACAATGAGTGTTTTAAAAATAAGGCGCAACCACAAAGGTAAATATAAAATTACAAGGGCTTTTGGCAGTTTTTGTTGAACACACAACAACAAGCCTAATGTTAGTCAAGTCGGTATGGCCAATTAGGTCTTAAGCTAGGATGTATGAGGTTGACTAGGGATGATTTGAAAAAAAAATATTGTCACACAACTAGGAGAAAGGTGTAACCCATCCTTCACCTTCACTTCCCAAAGGTATAAAGTTTTTTGGGGCCTAGCTAAGAGTGACAAGATTTTAATTCCCAAAGAAGCATGTCTTTCAATTCACACCTTGATTGAGGTTATCCATAGGAGTGATAAAATCCCCTAGTAGACAATCTATGATGGGTTTGACAAAATAAAACCAAGTGAGTTGTTTTTAATCACATGCGCGCTTGATTCACACTCGCAGTTGTTAATTTCCCTTTAGAAAATCAAAATGTGTGTAAAAAAGTTCAAACACTTGTTATTTTTAACCCAACAGCAAAATGTGTGATGGGAAGACAATGGTTCTTTTTTTTTAAGCCCAATTTCAATGTGTGATTGCAAACAATATGTTCATTTTAAAGCCCCAAATTGAAGTGTTTCACAAACAAGATTGATTGATTAAATGAGAGATAAAGATAATAGAATGAGTGAACTCGTAAGTTTTCACTTTACAATATATTGTGTATGAATGATATTGGTGCTACTAAAGATCCTTATGATCACCTACAAAATAAAAATAAAAATATTATAGGCAACCATAAAAAAAAATAAGCTCATCAGAAAATTGTAATTTTAATTACATGTTTTTAACATAATGAAATTAAATTTGATTATTTGAAGATGTTATTGATCTGAAAAATAAAAACTCAAAGAATAAACCCCTACTAATTTCTTGCGATCTTTCTAGAAATGAAAAGAAGTTGGAAAAATTCCTTGTTTTGCACCCTAAAATGTGGATTTATGAAAACCCTATAGAAAACAAAGATTAGATTGTTTCTCATTGTATTTGACCTCTAAATTAAATCTGTAAAATAGAGACCCCAATTAAAATTCCAATAATGTAAAAAAAATTGGAAAATTCAGAATTTTGCATCCAGAAAGTCAATTTTATGAAAAAAACATAAAATAATGATAAATCCTACAAAAATGGTGATAAACCATCAATGTTTTTAGTGTAGTCCATTGAGTTGATTTTTAAGCTTTTTTGAAAATATTGACGAGAAATGTGAAGTTGTTTGGAAGATATAATTAAATTTGTAAAACTTAGGGTTTTGTCCAAAAACTAGTAAATTTGCAACAAAAAGTTAATGAAACCTGCAAAAAAGAAAGCTAGATCAAAGGATTCACATCGGGTTCACCAATCTAGTTAGGGTAAAAATATTAGAGAAAAATGCAGAAACAAATTATAATAAAAAATCCCTAACAAGCACAATAGAGCACAAACTAGCATGGAAATCAAAATAAGAAAGCTAAGAAAACTAATCTCCAAGATAGATTTGATTTGTCTCCATTTCTCTTCTCCACCTACATGAGAATGCAAGATTTTGAAGGTTTTATTTTTTTCATATGTTGATTACTCATTTTCGCAGCATAATGATAAGATGGAGATGATAGAAGAAAAATAGATAGATAGATACGAAGATTGAAAGAAATTTTGGTAGAGTAAGGATGCTAGAAGAAGATCCCCCCAAATGGCCTATGAAAGGCTTGATTTATAGGAAAGAGTTAATATGATTTTATGGCCAAGATTAAAAGTCAAATGTGTGATGTGTATGGCTAAGATTAAAAGTTGATTTTAGTGTCTATGACACACATTAAGTGGGTTATGACATGAGGCTACAATTAGGATGTGAGGAAATAAGTGGGATTCTTTTATTTATTTTGGAGGAAAAGATGCCTATGACGCACAATGAATGGGACTAAAAATAGGATGTGAGTGGGAATCTCATCATTTAAATAATAAAATTATTTAAATTATGTGTGCATGCGAAGAGTTGTAGTCAAGTGAGACATGTTGCAATGTGGTAAAAGTGAGGGATTAATTCAAATATTTAATTTGAATTATTTTGAGACATGTTAAAGGGAATTAATTAAATAAATGAGATTTATTAAATAATTAATTGGGAAGGTGATTAAGTGGAATAAATGGGATAAGTGGGATAATGTAATTACCTAGGGTAAAATATTACAAGATGTTTTACAAGGTCATGTATCGACTAGGTAATGCTATGACATGAGAAATTTTGGGTGTCTACAGGGGAAAATACCTTTGACCAAACCCAAGCGTTTGATGTTTTCCCTAGGGATTTTATCTTTAGAGGTTTCTAAGCATTTGGATTTACATCATAATTTTCTCATACTAAAGTCAACTTAGGAAAGTATGCTCTTGAAACCTTGATTTTCACATAATGGACCATGTGGAATGAAAAGGAATTGAGACATAGACATTTAGTTTGAAACTTTTAATCAAGAATTTTTTTTGGTAAAAATGAATCATTAAGCAAAGTAAAGCAAAGTAAAGAATAATTGAACCCCACACATGTGTTCTTTCAAATGATTTCCTGCAAAATCAAAATTTGGAAATCCAAGTTCAAAAGTCTTAGTCTAAAAGCTCATGAGGAGCGTCTTGAAAGACTTCTTGAAGTTAGAAAAAGATTAGTTTACAAATTATACAAGAAGGCTTCAAGAAACAACCCTCACTTGTATGAATTTTATTATGAACAAAATCCAACTCTTTTTCAAAGGTTTGTTTTTCTCACATAGGAAGTATCAAACATGATCTTCAAAACCGAGGTCTTGTAAGAAGGAGTTTTATCTAGGTCAAATCTAGGATCAAAATCAATCACTCTCACCCATCTCTCAACCATAAAAATTGGTCAAAAATCACCTCATGAACAACTCTTGGAAACTTTGAAAACATCATTTATGCTAAACTTCTAGGAAAAAAAAACCACTTTGTTTGACTTAACACATTTAGTCAAACTATCTTCTTGTGTATGAGTTTATTCTAGGATAACACAACTTCCTAGGGTTTACAAGTTAATTATCCAAAATCACCTTGTTTGACTTAACACACTTAGTCAAACTATCCTCTCATATATGAGTTTTCTCTAGGATAGCACAACTTCCTAGAGTTTACAAGTGCATTATCACTTTGATTGACTTAACACTCTTAGTCAAATTATTCTCTTGTGAAAAATTTCATTCTAGGCCAACACACTCTCCTAGAATTTACAAGTTCATTATCCAAACCAATCACAATCAATCAATCAAGTCATAAAGTTTAGCATCTCCCTCATGGTCCTTCAAGAGTTTCATTCATCTACATCATCCATCTTCCATTTATCTCATCCCCATCTTCACTTTGATCCTTAAATTATCCTAGTTCTTCTCTTCTTTGAGCCTAAGTTTTAGAATAATTGAAGGGGTTAGAGGTCCATCTCTTAAATTCTTGAAAATTGATCTCTATTTTATGGTGAAAAATCAATCTCAACACAGGAAGAATATGGAGCAAAAAAAATAAGCATCCACTTCAAGCAATCTAAGTCAAAGTAAAATAGCATTCAACCCTACAATAACCACTGACCTCCAATCAATCCTCCTCAAATACTTCAAAATCTTCAAAAAGAGGGTCAAGTGTAGGACATCACCGACTTACGGATGACACAAGATGAAATCCTTGAGATGGTGCAAAATCTTAAAAATCATCAAATTGTCAATGCTATGATGAAGTTATATCCCTCCCAATACATGATTGAGTTAGCGAAATAAGGAGCTAAACTCCCTTCTGACTTTGACCTAAGCACTATTCTGGAAAGACCTATTTAGATCATGCCC